>LZPO01055370.1:61570-73591 GCA_001675575.1 Neotoma lepida
GGCTTGGAGCTCTGGTGTAGGTGCAAAAGGCCTTTGGCTTGCAAATTGGTTCTAGTTTGAGCATTGCTATTCTCTCTCCTTGAACGACCCTTGTGCTGGGAAGGGTTCCTTTGTCTGTACAGTAGGAAAGGGAAATGGATGCACTCTGAGCTCCCTTGTGGTTCTAACAGCCTAAGTCCCTAGGGCTCTTCTCANGCTTCTGCAACCTGCAGGACTGAAGATAACAATACCATAAGTTGGAATCAGAGGCTGGACCTAAAACCATAGCGAGGATTCTTTCAGGTTTGAGAGCTAAGAGTCTGTGAAGGTTGTACCTCCAAACAGGTCCCTATGATCAGATCACAGAAGAGAGAAGGGTATAAACACAGTCACAGAGGGTATGGTAGGAATTGGAGTACGTGGCAGAGAGCCTGGGGCAAAGCAGGAGTTCACCTCACCATGAAAGTCATGATGACAATCACATTCACTCAAAGCTCCCAAACACTTTGGGTTTGAGACCCTCCCCCACAATCGGAATGTATTAGCCGTAGAGCCCTGTATGATTGGTCATCACTGTACTTGGGATTTCCTTCTGCATCCGTAAATCTTTGCCGAGTCTGCCCTGTTTCCCACCACCTATGCTCCTGCCAACAACTTCTCTGACTTCTATCCATTTTGTCCTAACACTCACCTAGAATTCCAATAGGGTTTTAGGATACAATCAGAGCCCAAACATGTAAGGTTGTCCAGTTCAGCAACAGCAAAAAGCAGGACTATGACCTCCAGACCAAACACAACCTTCCCTCCCCTCCTGTAAGTGTCAATGTTGACTGTCATTTGACAGGATCTAGAATTGCCTAGGAGGGGACAATTCCAGGCATGTTTATGAAGACGTTTGTAGATTTGGCTCACTGAGTGGGGAGAAAGTGAGCCAGGATCTCCTCCTAGCTCCTTGACACTGTCTGCTGATGCGGTGTCCAGCTGCCTCACTCCTGCCGCCATGCCCTCCCTGCCGTGATGGGTCACATCAGTTCTTCAACTATGAACCAAGTAAGTCCTTCCTTCCTTCCTTCCTTCCTTCCTTCCTTCCTTCCTTCCTCCCTCCCTCCCTCCTTCCCTTCCTTCCTTCCTTCCTTCCATTGCTTTGTCAGAGCAATGAGAGAAGTAATTAATAATTAGTAAAGGGACAAGAGAAGTAACTTCCCCTCTGAAACAAGGCACAAAGATGAAACATTTTAAACCTGTGCACCATTTGGGCTGGAGTTGTAGTTCAGGGGTAGAACACACTTGCCTAGCACGTGCAAAGCCCTAGGCTTGGTCTCTAGCCCTGACAAACAAAATAAAACTCCATGCCATAAGCAAAATAATTATGAAGAAATTAGGTCTCGATCCATCCACTCATCACTACAAGTAATCTGATCATTAAATGTGGATTCCTTTTTAAATTCAAGAATATACTAGAGTTGAGAATTCATAATTCTTTTCAATGACTAAGGCTGAACTAGGGTTAGCATTTATATTATTACAAAATGGCCCTCTTTTTAAGTTTAATAAATCCAAAAGCTTTCTTACCATAAAGCCTATATGATCTTTTATTAACTGTTTTAAGCTTAATATCTACAAGATTTCTGTAATTTTTCAATGAAAAGTCTCTCCTGAGAATGAAGTTATATCTGTAGGGTTACCACAATGTGGCTCCATTTGGGTGCAAAATTTTCTGAAGAATTATGGTTTTGTCTTTCTTTTAAAATTAAGTATTTTATGACTTTCATGTTCTATTATTTAACTATTTAATTTGAAAATAATCCTTTTTAAGATTATTTACTGCCTACTTAAGTCTTTGGTCCAACTCTTTAAGACAATACTTATTTCTAAAGGATTACATTACATTTATTTTTGCCATGCCTTGCATGGAGCCTAAGTTTCCTGTCTGCTTCTTGTAGCTAAAGGAGGGAAATGGGCTTATACAGCTCTATCATAGTAAAAGGATGCAAACATGGGGAGGAGGACTTCCTTCAGCAAATCCTCTCCTCAATAATGATTTGAGAAGAAAGTTGTCAAAAACAGCAACCTGGGAATGTCAGGCATCAAGTGAAGACATACAGCAAATCATTTATCCATGGTCAGCAGCAGAAAGCCAGGAGTTAGTCTGGAACTGTTCCCATCTGCACCTCATGCTCCAAAGATGCACTAGCTCTATTCAGAGAGGATGTACCAAGTCATCAGCTCTGCTAATGGGAGCAGCTGACTTGTTTGCAAGAACAGTGAAAATGCATGCGTGTACACATCCACATGCAGTCTTGGCAGCAAATACATAAAGAAGTTACAGATCTAAAGTATACCAAGAATGCTATCTTGATTGAGGCAAGCAACCAAATGGAAGATAAGTAACAGAGATCCAGAAAAGAAAGCATCTACAGTGTACCTACACATGCTCCATGTAACTTCAGGGGTCTGAAAGGCTGCATGAACTACAAGGTAGACACATACTCCAAAGATACAGGTCTTAGCTATAGCTATCTGCACATCTCTGGGTGAGTGACAGGCCTTGTGCTGCACAAAGGAGACACAGAGGGCCTAAGGCAGCGGTTTGTTGGGTTGAATGACCCTTTCACAGGGATCACCTAAGACCACTGGAAAACATAGATATTAACATTACAATTCTAACAGTAGCAAAATTATAGNTATGAAGTAGTAATGAAATAATTTTATGGTTGGGGTAACTACAACATTAGAGACTGTATTAAAGGGTTGCAGCATTAGGAAGGCTGAGAANCACTGGCCTAAGGGAAAGTAAACCATGCTGAAGAGACTGGTAAACTGATTGAACTTGAATGTACACTCCAGTTTATCTGATCTCCACAAAGAGCAGACGACTTGTCGCATCAACTGTTAGACATAACCTCTGGCCACACCCTGACTAGCCACTAAGCCATGTCACCCAGAGACAACCCCAGGAGCCAGGCTCAAACATTAAAATGTAAAGCAAAGTTAAGAGAGAGAGAGTGGAAATACCAGCAGTTCCATATTCTGAGGGAGCGAGTCTCTTCTCAGCCTAAACAAGTTACTAGGTGAACAAGTGCAACAATAACCTCCAGTGAAATGTTAGAGCCCAGAGTTGCTACAATGTATTTCACTAAAAAGTGTGAGACACGTGAAAATAAAATTGGAAAGTGTGGCACAGACTTGGGGGGAAATCATCAATATAAGNGTCTCTGGGGTGTCCTAGAGTCAAGAATTAGCACAGAGATTTCCAAATAACTATTATAAAGGAAACCGTGGCTAAGGACTTTTCTAAGTGTAACAATTACTCATCAGACAGCAGTATAACATATTTTAAAATTGCATTTCTAGAGATAGAAGATAACATTTTTTAAATTTGCACCAGAAGGACTTAAAAATATATTTGAAAGCCAGGTATGGTAGCCTATAATCCCAGCCCTAAGAAAGCCAAGGCAAGAGGGTCATAAATCCAAACCAACCTGGGCTTGATACTGAGACTCATGAACACTTAAAGATTAGGATAATGGAAATTACCTAAAGTCTAGAACAAATAAAGATAAATTAGGAAAGCCCCGGGAACCAGTAGGACATTGTCTTAGTTACTTTTCTATTACTGTGAAGACACCATGACTAAGTCAATTTCTAGAAGAAAGAGTTTGTTTGGGGTTTACAGTTTCAGAGGGTAAATCCATGACCATCATGACAGGGAGCATGGCAGCAGGCAGGAAGGCATGGACAGTGCTAGTGAGAGTTTACACCTTATCTGCCAAGTGGGAGGCAGAGAAAGCTAACTGGGAACAGTATGACATGGGATTTTGAAACCTCAAAACCTAACCACCACAGCATATGTCCTACAACAAGGCCACACCTCCTAATCCTTCCCAAATAGTTCCACTAACTGGGGNCCAAGCATTCAAATATATGAGCCTATGGAGGCCGTTCTCACTCATACCATCAAGCACACCTGTCATGGGAGTCCCAGAAGACAAAGAGAGAAATAAACGGAATACATAACTGCACACCCCAAAACTAAGAATTCCCAAATATGNTGAAAAACACTAAAAACATATTCAAGAAGGTCAGTGGATTCCAAGCAGGAAAGACACAAGCATGCCCACTCAGGCTCATAATTATAAGTGTTGAAAGCCAAAGATAAAGAGAAAACCTTGAAAGCAAGAGGAAAAGATGAATCATCACACATAGGGGAACAATAACCCGCTCACCAGTGGGCTTCTTATCAAAATCAGTGGAAGCCACAGGCAGTGGGAAGACTATCTATTTAAAGTGCTGAGAGAAAAACTTAATGAAGGATTCCATATTCCAGCAAACTATTTTTCAACAGTGAAATCAAAATAAAAATATTCCCAGATAATTAAAGACTGAGAGATTTCATTCCATCAGGCCTGCCTTACGAGAAATAATAAAAGCCCTTTGGGCTGAAAGGAAGATGGGTTAATGAAAGTGATATTGATTACAACTTGAATCCATATAAAGAAAAGAACATAGAAAGGTAAATACATGATAAATGTTAAGTACAGTCAGTATTTTTTTCTTTTCTTTATCTTGTGGACTTAAAAACTATAAGACTTATTAAATAATAATAATATTTGATTTCCCTCCCCCTTTGTGCTATTATTACCATATGCACATTGTCTTCATATGTTATAAACCCCTAGTTCTCCTATATATTCCTAAAACCATGAGGTAACTTGAACCCAATTATTCAAAAANAGAGCCTGTAGATTTTGGGAGCAAAATCATAGAAATACAGTTCTATACAGAAAGCTATTCTGTGTATAGCATAGCATGGACTGAACCTGAAAGGGAACCAGAGAAATTATAAACTGTGGGGTATATTTTTTTCTGTCATAAAGAGAACATTAACAACAGGCTGATTTTCCTGGTCTTGATCTTCACCTGACTTGGACTCTTACTCCATCTGAAGCATGGAGTACCCAATCTCTCTTGAAAAAAATCTCTTTCACCTGGTCCTACCTTTCTTCCTACATCACTGGATTTGTCTTAGTCTTCTATCTCAAATTCTTNAAATTTCTAGGACTCTAAGTTGGGGTGCCCAACATCTCAGTTCTTGGANTGCCTCTGCATCCTCTTTTCCTAGATCATCTCAACCATCACCAGAAGGGTAAAACTCACCCCTCACTGGTGACTATCCTTGTCACTCAACTCATATATACCCATCATTCAGATCTGGACTTCAAATAGATATATCTTCATTCTGCACATCTCAGAAAGTAATTCCCATTCCAAATCCCATATCCAATCCTGTCAGCACCACCCTGGAAATATATCCATGTTCCAACTGCTTCTTAGCATCTCCAGTAGTGCCTGGTCCATGCTGTCATCACCCCCCATCTGGTTAAGCATAATACCCTCCCAACTGGTCCCNACTCCCTTCCTTCTCTCTTTAAATAATTATCCTGGTGTCTAGAGTNGGACTTTTAAGTACAGGTCCTGTGATGTCAGCTACACATGCAAAACTCTCCATTGTTTCNCCAGTACATTTGAAAAACATCAAGAGACTGACCTCTGTATAAGGTTACATGAACTTGATCTTGGCTATCCCACCAAACATGTGTATTACCCCCCTCTCCTTAATCCACTGTGCTCCAGCCATAGCCACACCATTCCCCTGCATCTCATGCACCCCCTGCACTTGCTCTGTATTCTACCTGGAATGCTCTTTCCTCAACTGCCCATTTGGTTTTTCCTCGCATCCGCTCAGGTTGTTCATTAACTCATTTCTTCTCTGTTTTAAATAAACTCTCCTGGGTTATTTTTTCTAGGTCCGTATCACCCCTTTTATTTAACCATTTGCTTATTTATGATATTTTATTTCCACTGGACTTTATGGATAACTATGAATGTCTACCATGTCCCCAGTTAAAATCCCAGCATTCAGAAGACTCTCTACCACATGTCAGCGCTTACAAAATGCTGACTGAATGAATCCATGAATGGACAGATGAATGATCCATCTCATTCCAGGCAGGGGAAATGTGAGTAGTCTCAGCAGAGACCCCAGCTCACTTCATACCTGATTTTTCTTGACCTTTTGTTCTAGTTAAAGGCTCCAGATATCAATCTGTACACTCATCCTGGCACACGAAGTTTTCAATCACTCCCAAATTGGAAAAATAAGAAGAGACTGTTAACTTTCTCATGAGCTAAACATTTCAAAGTGTGCTTTATTTTGAAATTGTCCTCATACTGGTAGACACCTTGAAAAGAGTGGAGGGAAGAGAATCAGGCAGAGCCTGACATTACACTCATGAAANCTATACATAAAATACNCTCCTGTGTATTACACCCTACCTTCCCACTGGCCCTACAGTTACTGCTCTCCTTTCATGGGTGCCTTTCAGAAAGACAATGACTTGTGAACTTTAAGTTTTATCACCTCTTTTGAGAACCAGTGATTTGAAATACTTGAGAGATAAGAAACTTTTCATATTATAAAGTGAAAATCATTTTATATGGAGAAAGAGTACCTCTTCCAGAATCCTATATCTTATGATTTATTGCTGCTGTTAAAAGTGGGTCACCTTTACTTGGGTTCTGCAATCTAAGGAATATGCATTCTGAAGATCACTTCATGACTCAAACATCACTCCTTTTGCAGTAAACAATCTCAAAACAAGCTGAAGAGAGCACTGGAGAGATGGCTCCGTGCTTAACGGCACTTGTTTTTGCAAAGGACCCAAATTTGATTCCCAACACCCANATGATGGTTCTCAACTGTCCACACATCAGTTCCAGGAGATCCCACACCCTCTTCTGACCGCCACAGGAACCAAGCATGCAAGTGGTCCACAGACAAACATACAGGTAAGACACTCATAAGTAAAATAAAAGTCTTTTAAAAATGAAGTTGATGAGAATTGAGCTGTCTCTCCTGAGGAATTCCAGGTAGCGCCTGTAAGGCAGTCATCTCAGTGAATGAGCTGTCCAGGACCCTGGAAGCCTCAGTGACAATACCTACCAGGACTTATCTCTGAAAGACCATTCTCACATACATTCTCTATATGCCACCCTCAGATGCCAAGCAAGAAAGAATGGGTTATAACCCTCTTAAGAAACAAAGCAGGCTGGGTGTGGTAGTGCACGACTTTAATCCTAGCACTCAGGAGGCAGAGACAGGTGGCTATCTGTGAATTTGAGGCCAGCTGGTCTACATAGTAAGGTCAGGATAGGCAGGGCTACACACGTGAGACCCTGTGAGAAGAAGAGAAGATGAGGAGGAGGGGGAAGGGATGGGAAGAAAGAGAGCAAGACCCTAGTCAGGCAGAGCCCTCGGGGTACAGAAGACACACTCAAGGTGGTTCAGTGAAAGATGGTATACAGAAGACTCATGCAGAATTAAAGGAGCCTAGAAAAGCAGGTGAAGGCCCCGGAGATTGGCAACAAGGTGGATCTGTTATTGCTTGTGGGTCCAACACATAAGAGGAAGGAATCATAAGTGTGGGGCCTGGTAAAAGCCAGGGCTGTGAGAAAAGAACCATCTTGCAACAGGGCTGCAGCTGCAGAGGAAGGAGAGGGTGGAGCTGGCACAGGTAAGATTGCCACCTGGCCCATCATGCCTTATAGAGTTTTCTGGTGATGTCTCTCAATAATCAAACCCAAGTAAAAGACAGAGAGCAAGGCAGCCCAGACAAGTAGTCATTTTTGGAGGTCTGCCCCCTAGAGCTAAGAACACACCTAATACAAACTCAGCAAAACCTGCAAATAACCCTGGATTGAGGGTCAGGAAAGCAGGGTATCTGGATCTAGCTGAGCCACCACAGCCTGTGTAACCTGGGAAAACCCTCAACATACCTCTAGAAAAGAGTCTACTACAGAGTCTCTGTGACAGTGTCTCGGTTTTAACACACTATGACATCTTACTCCAGGAGTGATGTAGACCTGAGAATTATCCATATCTAAGAGAGATGTAGAATCAGTAGGAACAAGTTAACTACTATAGTTACCATAAGGCTTTAACCCAGAGCCCTTTGGTCTGAGAAACAGACATTTTATTAGCTCCTAAATCCAGGTAGATGTCCAGTCCATAGGCACTGATACACTGCCCAAGGAATTCTCATCCCTTACATCTCAACAACTTTATCACTAAAGTGCCTCACGCATCCTGTCTGGTTTCCCTCTAGGTTGTTGGAAGAGCTCCTAGTTTCACTTGGTTGCCTGGGAAAAGCTGGCTCTGTCAGAAGAGGAGGCATCTTGGGCTTCCAAACCTCAGAGGCTTTGTATATGAGAGAGTTGTGTAAACACCCAGTGTGGTGGGAAGAGGAAGTCCGCACCTGGTGATTGAAGACAACCTCTTCCATCACGAGGCTCCATTGCATTATTTCTGAACTGACCTGGCCCCTGCCAGCTAGCGGACCCAGGAGCCTCTGGTCTAGAGGGTTATTCACTGGGACCTCCAATGCAAGGCCTTCCACTATTTCCTTGTCTCAATATTTCTGATGACTCCATTCATCCCTGCAGCTTTATAAAATCTTCCTCTTGTTATCGCCAAGCAAGGTAGAAACAAGGACGAGCAGCCCATGTATATAAAAAACCATGATGATGAACTAAATGCTAGGGACATGACTTCCCTTGAGCCCAGGAACAGTGAATGGAGTTCACCTTCGAGGATCCAGCTAAGGTCCTCAGGGTGGAGACTGGGGGAGGGCANGGATCCAGTCTAAGAGAATGCAGTTTTTGCTTTATTCTTGGTGCAGAGCATTGAATGCAGGGCCTTGCATATGCCAGGCAAGTGCTACATTCCNAGCCCTTCAGAAATGTAGTTTTAAGACCAAAGATACTGATGAAATAGAGCTTGCTAACCTTGCACGGAGGACTGTGGACTGGAATACACTGTCACAAACACTTAGGTGCANTACAGGATAAATGAGGGGGGTAATAAAAACCCTCATTTTGTTTTATAAGTTTCCTATGGAGTTATTATGCAATGTTTTACTTAATAACTGTGGCTCGGTGTGTTAATAATGTATACCTAGGCAGTAATTTAACTAGCTAAAGTGGTTACCTGGGAATTCTACATCATGCACCTAGTAGGTCCTGGTAATAAATGTTAATTGCAATGTTTCCAGCTGCAAAGACACAGGGGCTGTGACAGTAGCCCCGCCCCTTTCTACATCTCCTCATGCTCCTAATTGCTTCATGGTAGCATCTTGTGTTAGCTCTGGCCAGTTTTCAGGTAGACTTATCATGTNTTGCCCTAGCCTTTCAGCCTGTCACTTTCTAATGCACCAGGGAGAGGGGGCAGCAGTGCTATGATTTCTAGCATAGAAGTTTCTGGTAGAGACTGCATCTTCCTTAGGGATTGAGGGACTCATACAAGTTAGGCTGTGTCTCTGGAGATGGAGGCATTGCTCATCCATCACTGTGTCTTTACAGCCCAGCAGCATACCCACAGAAGATGCCTCAGGAAAGTTTGTGAAGTTGTCCTGAGTATTCCAGCCCAGTTGAGTCTTCAGGAGAAAAATACAAAGCTGGATATAGTACTTGAGACAGGACAATGCCTGCAAATTCAAAGCCATCCTGGGATGGATACATAGTGAGTTCCAGGACAACCTGCACTACAAAGGGGACCCTTATCAAAACATGAAAAACAAGGCTAAACATAAGTGATGGACCAGGGACGAAGCCTCCTGGGCCCCCATCCAGGCTTTGTGAGAGAACAGCCTTCTGGTACAAACTGGGAAGAAGCAGGCGNTGCTTTGACACTCCATGCCTCCAGAAAAAAGGACACAGTGCAATTAGACACATCAAATTCAGAAGGATGTGAGAGGGTCTAGAGGGAAGGATGGGACTGGTTGGTCAGGCCTNACATGGGGCGGAGGGGTAAAGTAACAGGAAACGGAAACATTGGTTCTGTGCATCTAGGGGGGGGAGGTGAGGGAAGAGCCCTGGGGGCCAGGTGCTCAGCAGGAGCCTCTTGCTGAGGTAAGTTGATTGTGGTGAATGTCAAGATGCCTGNAGATTAAAGAAGAGCTGGGGGGACCTCCTGCTTACCCAGGAATGCATCAGACACCCTGCCCCACACTGTTTCCTCTGAGCTCTGAGAACAAGGTGGTTCTGTGTTCCATGATGACACCCCGCCCCGCACTGTCTCCTCGGAGCTCTGAGAACAAGGTGGTTCTGTGTTCCATCATGCCTCCTCTCCTTAACATGTCTTTTCTAGCCCTGTCTCGGTTACACAGATAGAGTATGCTGCCATGGAGAACACTGATTGTGGAGCTGCAGTGTTCAGTTTGAACCTCTGCTCTGCCACTCATCAGCTATGCGGCTTCTGTAAGTTTAAAGTTTGTTTCCTTCAAAACTGAACTACTTGTGTTGAGTTAACCTCCACTAGAGCTTGCCTCGAAAGCATCATAATGAAATTAGATGGAAGTTAAGTTTCAAATGTAATACAGCCACATACAATTTCTTTGTAAAATTCTGTTTCTGAAATCCATCGCCAGGGAAAGGATAAAAAATCATGTCAATGACTGTTGGATGATGGATGACTTCCCGTTTAGAACAGGGAGGTGACTCCTGCCACTTTCCAAATGGCCCCATCCTTGGCTAGGATATCACCATGAGATTCATACTTCTGTGTGATCTCCCATGGAACAGTCGTTGTCAGCCTCCAGCCTCAACCCTCTCTGAACTGAGCTTTCTCCTACCCTTGTACCCTCAGCCATCCCTGCCTTGTCCAGCTAGGCTTCCTCTCCACTCTTTCCTGTAGAGCCAGTGACATCCAGTAACCATGGAACTTGTAGCTCCAGAATCTTAGCAGAAGCTCCAACACTCGAATGAATGAATGAATGAATGAATGAATGAATGAATAAATAAATAAACAAATAAATAAATAAATAAATAAATAAGAGACCCCAGCTCTGTGAATACTGAAGAATTTGTGATTTAAGAAAGAGGCCACAGAGGCCATGAAACGGACACAAAGGAAAAGGAAGGCAGAAGACCTGTCACATATACATTAGCAAAGGACTGACCGGTGCTCGGGGCTTAGGGGGCCGGACACAGTCTTGTGGGAGGGACTAGAAAACCCCTGACTAAGGCTGTCAGATTTAGAGGGGGGAACAGAGAGAGGGAGAGATGGCTCAGCAGTTAAGAGCACTGGCTGTTCTTGCAGAGGATTCAGGTTCAGTTCCCAGTACTCATGTGGCATCTCTGCATCTCCACCTGCACCTCCAGTTCCAGGTGATCCAGTGCCTTCTGCCAGGCTAAGTGGGCACTAGGTACACACGAGCTATACACACATCCCTGCAGGTAAACACCTATACACATAAAATTGAAAAATCTTAGAAAGGCGGGGAGGGACAACTATTAACTTTAAATTTTAGATAAGCAAACCTTTCTCANAGTATGTTCCAAGTACTGAGGAGGGACATCTTTATACTAAAAAGAAAGTATTCAGTGGTCATCTAAAATTCAGATTTCACATAGCATCCTACCTAGACTGGCAGGCACACTCACTTCTGTTGCATCCTGGTGTTAACTGTTCCTATCTCTCGTAGAAGCTGCTAGAAGTCTCCCCCCATTTACTTTCTGCCCAATTTCCCACCAGAGAGTCAAAGGTGAATAAAATAAGTTGGTACCATCTTTCCCTTTCCCCATTGGCATCATCATCATTATCATCATCATCATCATCACCATCATGAAAAGCCTAAAGAAAATTTCTTTCCCATGTGACAGGGCAGGAAGCTAAAGTCAAACATCTTGGGCAGAATTTGAGCTTGTGTAATTTCTGAGAGGTCTAGAGACGGGCTACAGGGAGTGTGCTGCAGTGAGAATTTTTTCTGAAGCATTCATACGTTAGAAACTTAGTCTCCAAGGCAACAGAGGGAAGAGGTGAGGCCTTTAAAGGGTAATTAGGTCATGAAAGCAGAGAGAATAGATGAATGCCATTCTCCTGGGGAGGGGCTCATCTTTCAATGCTGTGTCCCTCCACTTGTGTGTGTGTGTGAGTGTGTGTGTTGTTGTTGTTCTTTCCCTCTTCCTCTCCCTTTTCTTCTCCCC
>LZPO01055370.1:89639-105163 GCA_001675575.1 Neotoma lepida
CACACACACACACACACACACACACACACAAGAGCTGAGGTGTATGGACAAAGCAATGCTGACCAGTTGCTATAGTCAATTCTGTGAAGCACCTGCCAGCCAGCCATAGGAGAATTGTCCAGAATAAGCCATGACACTCTGCAGGCCCCATCAGGCATTAGCAGCTCTCCATCATGTAAGGAGGTATCTAAAGAGACCATCTGCCATCCAAGGATCAGGCCTTGCTTCTATCCCTAGAAAATAATGTTACAGAGGAGACACCACATCAAATATAAAGAGAAAATACAGAAATGGCTGGCACTGGGTGTGGGATTGTTTTACTAAGCAAGAGTTTATTTTTATGAGGCATCTGCAATTTTTCTTAGGGTTACATTCTGAGTAACTGCAATCATTGATTACATTAATAGATTACCTCTGGAGAGTGAATCTCATTACATTTTTGCACAAATTGCAAAATGTAGATTAATTTCTAAGTTCCTTGTCAGTTCTGTTGTCCTTCCTTGAACTCAGTAGTGTGGTCCTGGGTCAACAGACCCAAACAATAGCAAAGAAGCTTAAGGTGCTTAACTAAGTGTGACTGGCTTACTCAGAGATGTTGACAAGAAAGAGGAGAAATTCAAACAGTTGTAATGTCTCAAATTCAACACTTGTCATAATCATAGGAATGAAACTTTCAAAACTCAATAACTACTCTTCATCAATTGAATAAGCATAGGTCTGGAGGTGGAAAAGGGATTTTCAATGCAGATCAACTAGATAAAACTATAAACTGACTCAACCTCTCTAAAAAGCAATAATAATAATCTACCAAGAATCAAAAATGTGAGGCTGGANAGATATCTTAGTGGTTAAGAATACTTGTTGCTCTTGCAGAGGGCCCATGGTCCATTCCCAGTACCCACATGATGGCTGACAGCCATCCATAACTCCAGTTCTAGGGAATCCATNCTCTCTTCTGGCCTCTGTGGACATAAAGCATACATGTGCTGCATACATGCATACAGGCCAAACACTCACCTGCATAAAATAAATCTAAAAAAATTTTTAATGAACCTAATCTAAATAATTCTATATTTTGATCCAATGGTTCTTATTCTAGTATTTATCCTAAACAAACTATCAGAAATATAACCATTCATTCACAAGTATTATTCACTATAACATTATAGTCACTCAGAAGTAGCTAATGTAAATATTTAACTTTATAGGAAAGGCTAAACAAGTTATGTGTATCCATATGGTAGAATATTGTGAAGCCATTAAAATTATGTTTATGAAGAGCCTTGATGACACAGGGAAATGCTTATCAATCATATAATCTTTCTTATCATTATAAATAAAATATGGGACACAAAATTAAATATGAAATATTATTTGTACTATAGAAAAAAATGGATTTACTCCATGGGCAGATAGTGACAAGTTGGTGACTNTTTTTCCTTTCTTTCATATTTTTCTATCAAAATTTTCTATAATAATTATGTCTTAGTTGATAATCGAGAAAAACAAGATGATGGAAGAAGAAAGTGACAATATAAGAGACGCAGAGATGTGAGGATAACAAGGAAGAGAGGGAGGTTCTCTTGCACTGCTCTGTAGACCTGTGACTGGGGTAAAAGTTTGAAGGGAGGGACTGAACCCAGAGATGCGAAGGTGTCAGATTATGGCTAAATGCTTGCTTTCCAGAGAGGCACTTAAGAATGACATCTGCCTCAAATGCCCTCCTTCTTTCCAAAATTAACTGGATTTACTATTACATCTCAAGCTCCTTGACANATCTTCAATTAACTCAGCCTGAGTCCAGAGGCTTTCAAGTCTTAATTTGATTCACACACACACNTTTTTTTTTGGTCCCCAAGTTGAATACTAGCCAGAAACTATGTATACTTTATACACAGACCCATGAGGGGGAAATGTTTCCGAAGAACCATAGCATCTTTCAAAATANATTCACAAATTCTTAAAGTGCAATCAAGTATCATCCTTCCCCCAAAACAAACAATACCAATTGTAACCAATTAACTCATGCTTAGAGATTCTGTCTCAAGAGACTCCATCCCAGGGAAGGAGGTGCATTAGATAGTCTTGGGAGGCTTCTGAAAGGGGTGCCCCATCTGTTCAACAGTTGCCTTTCACTCAGCAACCCATAAATACTTAATGATGAGGCCAACAATGATGACTAAGTTGATCAGTAATGAATGTGGAGACAGTGCTCCATCCATGCGCTTCCTAAAGGATGCCCAGGGAGCCGAGGGAAACCACACATCCAGAGGAGACCTGGCTGCTCCGCCCTTGCTTGCCTTGCTCACTCGTTGGTCATCCCCAGCTGAGGNAGACTCCGATTCCCAGAGGCCTGTGGAGGTTGTTAAGAGACAACACTGGAGGACCCTTAGCTGATACAGAAGACATGGAGCACTCCTTTATGAGTTCTTCACCATGCAATTTTTATAAAGCTCAACCTCAAGAAAGAAAAAGGGAGTCTGGGACCGTGTTCAATTATTCACAGCTCCATCCCAGGAAGACAGCAGAACCCTTCTTCGACTTTCCCCCCTTCATGACTCCTAGATGAGAATCACACTTAAAACAGGNGAGGAAAAGCTTCTTAACTCTGAGTTCATAAACAACTAGTGAATTTATAAATTGTTACAGTTACCTTTTATTTTTCACAAATAATTTTAATATTTTTCAGTAGACTAGAAAGGGAAAAAAACACCAAGGGCTTGCTTGGGCTTGGTGTATCTACATTTACATAAATAAAACACATATGAAAACTAATTTTATCAGCTANTAGGTATGATAAAAGTAGACTTGCTTAAATTTTTTAAGGGTCAGCCTTGAGACTTATAAGCCAAAAAATTACANGCTTCATGCATTTCTTAGAGACTTGTCTTAGTCCCTTTTCTGTTGCTATAATAGAATGTCTGACACTGAGTAATTTATACAGAAAAATGATTTACTTATCCTATGATTCTAGTCCAAGATTATGGTGCCAGTGAGGGTCTCATGCTACTTCAATTCACAGTTAAAGCAGATGTGCAAAGGGGGCAAGAGTCAAGGTCGCCCTTCCTTTGGAACAACCTGCANTTTCTATTTATGTTTTGGAGGGGTGAGGTAGGGTCACTGTGCAGCCCAAGCTGACCTGAAGCTTATGATTCTCCTGCTTCAGCCTCCCAAGTGCAGGTGTGCTGATATCACCATACACAGTTAACAATCCACCCCCGTGGTAACTAATTGTCTTAGTTAGGGTTTCTATTGCTATGAAGAGACACCATGACCACAGGAACTCTTATAAAGAAAAACATTTAATTGGGGCTGGCTTACAGTTTCAGAGGTTTAGTCCATTAGTATTATGGTGGGTGGAATGCAGACAGACATGGTACTGGAGAAGGAGCTGAGAGTTCTATATCTTGATCCACAGGTATTAGNAAGTGAACTGTCCCACAGTGGGTGTAGCTTGAGCATATATAAAACCTCAAAGCCTGCCNCCAGTGACATACCACCTCCAGCAAGGCCACACCTACACTAATAAGGCTACACCTCCTAACCAGTGCCACTCCCTATAGGCCAAGCATTCAAACCCATGAGTCTATGGGAGCCATACCTATTCAAACCACCACACTAATCCAGTCCCATGAGAAAGGCAAATCCCTTCATTAGGTTATAATCTAACATCTCTTAGCAGCACCACCCTTCCAACATTAGCATAATTGCAATCAAATGTCACCATGAGTTTTGGAGGGGACAAACCATATCAAACACTTGGGTTCAATTAATTTTTGAATGTAATATTATTTCTGGATATGAGAAAAGAAGCATCAGCTCAACAAAAATATCTAATTAGTTCCTNTACATCAAGAACAGTTTCCCATGTTCCTTGCCCATAGGCATTACTGATAAACACGGTTCTCAGATGTAAGAACCAGGAACTGTACACCTGCCAGGCTTAGGTTACAAAACAGCCACAGGAGCTTGTGTGGACCTTGTCCAGGAGTCTCGGAACCTCAGCTCTCCCCACATTACTTATTTGCACATCAGTACACCTATTTCCTTAGCAAGTGGCCTTACCCCCTTATCCTAGGAGTCTCACACTTCACTGCTAAAGGTCTATGCCAGCAACATTGTCTAAGACTTAGAATATCATCCATGGCTTCTCACAGAGTCCAGGTTCTGTCTCCTCCATCCACCCTGTACTAACGTATCATAAAGTCATACTGTTCATACTATGTGGCTCCTCAATGAGTTCTTTAAACTCAATCTCCTCAGCTGTGAAACAGATAGAGCATGTGCCTCATAGTAGTTAGTGTTTCTATGACATGTCCCTGGCACATATGTGCTAAGCACTCAGTATTTGGTCATTATTATCACACAAGATGGAAAGCTCCATGTATGTAGGGATTGTGGCCTCTTCCATCCAAAGCCTAGAAGAGTTTCTAGTGAACAGTAGAAACACAGTATATCTTATTTGAATAAATGATTGATGTGTTTGGGTCCATTTTAAATGCCACTGTTGTGACCTGTTATCTTTTCCTCCTCTGAATGCTATGATGGCATTTTGCTTGTCATCCTCTGGCACTGGCCTTCATCATCCTCTTTTCATGTCCCTGTTCTTTCACTCTCTCAAAGACTCTAGGCTCACCGGTCACTCCCACTGTCCAATGCTGTCTATACCACATGCCATCAGTTGTCACCAGCAGTGAAGGCCAGACCTACAAAGTCATTCTAAGAACCACCGAAGAGAGCTCCTTTTACATGGCTCTGATTGGAACTTGTAAACACTCTATCCCCATTTCAAGAGGGAACAGAGTAGGGGTAGTGGTTTTTATTGAGTTGCACATTTCCCGGCTGTGCTAAACAAGTAGCTGGATTTCAACCCTTAACCATAAGCCAGACATCCCTACTCTTTCCAGTGTGGAATAATTAACTTCCTAGAGAGGAAAAGCTTTCCTTTAGCTCCTAATGGTAGACACTAAAAGCAATACAGGCTAGGAGGGTGGTAGTTCTCAGGTGACACTCTAACAGGGCTATGCTNGTGGGGGTGGGGAAGAACCACACTGGCAGAGTGGGGGGAGGGGCTGGCATGGAACTTGGCATCAGCGTTACACTTCTCCCACACTTTCGGAAAACTGCCTGAAGGGACCTTTCCCTTCCCCTCTACCCATTCTCCTGAGAGGATGTGCACCCCTGAGCCTTGAGGAGGAGGTAACTTGTGTACAATTGCAGTTCCTAGTTTCCATGGCAACCAGGCAGGCTCTGAAAGTTCTGAGAGTGAGGCAGTGTGATGGGGTGATGGGTGGAATAGAGATGTTGATGTCAGTCAAATGTGTCACCTCCACAGCGTGTTTAGCAGCCTCTCAGCTTCAGAGGTTTACACACACACACACACACCTCTAACTGCTCATTTCTAATTTGGTGTCAGGTGCCCAAGCAGAGAGCCTCAGGGAAATGTATATTAATTAGTTTCATTTTGCCAATGTGAACTAAGACTGGAGGCGGAGACTGAAAAATCCCTAGCACCAAGGACACTTGACGTTCCTTGGTTGGCTTTCTGTATTTCATTCACATAAGCCCACAAAGGGCACATCAAGGGACATG
This sequence comes from Neotoma lepida, assembly GCA_001675575.1. NCBI lineage: Eukaryota > Metazoa > Chordata > Mammalia > Rodentia > Cricetidae > Neotoma > Neotoma lepida. Next base: position 95,232 of record LZPO01055370.1, read on the forward strand.
CATTAATTTTGTATCAGCAGCTAGTTGTGGGCTGAGAACAGGGAATGGGGAGTCAGCTTTGTCAAGGGGGCTGGGCATGTCAGCCTTGGGGGAAGGGGAATCCTGCCATTCCTAAGAATGGCAGGTGTAGGCAGAGTGGGGATGGCAAGTTCATTCAGAGGCAAAATTGCCTAGAAAGTAGAAAGATGCATAGACTCTAGCTTTCTATTCTAAAAACCTCATTTGTGAGTCACTTAGTTAGAATTCAGCACCCATTTCCAAAGAAGTCCTGTCTATTATAAATGATGATTGGGTTTTTAGGGTAGTCCACAAAAGCCTCTTTAGCTCATAATGTAGATGAAATACTATACATTTGCAATGAAANGCCATAGAAAAAAATCCTGTTGTGATACCAGTAATTAAATGAAAAAGAAAAACAGAGAAGTAGAAAATAAATAGCTTTCTTTCATTTCTTTGTAATGTTCCAGCTCTTAGATGGAGGGGTGTGGCCTGCTTGCTCATGGCCTCATTAACATTAGGCAACAGCTTAGAGGAACAGGCATGGTGGGGAAGAGGTGAAGATGGAGGGGAGTGATCCACTGGGAGAGGAGAAGGGGAATGGACCTGTCTGGTGAGGTGCGGGTAGCTCCCGGGTGGATGGGCAGAAGAGCACAGACTCTGCAATCACTGGACTCAGTGTCCAAGTACATCTCTCCCTAAAGCTTTGGGGAGCTTCTTACCTCTTCCATCTCAGGCACCTTCCTAGAAAGCTCAGCAGATTGCTTCAGAGGAATGCTTACTCGGTGGATACTGGGCCACAGAGCAGGCCCACTTCACCACAGGACCTGTTACCCAGGTTCTGGGAGGGTCATATGGGCCTCCAATAGTAGCCTCTTTACGGGTCACTCAGACATAGAGAGCCGCACACTCCAGGTCATCCCCCCTCAATGGCCCATATTTAAGAAGTGACCAATGCGGGAGGATCAAGACCCAACCATTTCAACCTGAGTCAAGAGACTGTGCAGGACCACTCCTAGGCCAGTGCTCCCCAAGGGATGTCATCACACAGGCATCCCAGCCTAGATTCTTCCTCCTGCAAAACAAAACAAAACAAAGACTCTCCTTCCCTCTGCGACTACTTTCCAGCGAGCCTTCTTGTGACAGCCTGGCCTAGATCAGGCACAGGTAGATGCCAAGACTTTCTTTCCTTCTCCTCCTTTCTTTCATGGAGTCAAGATCCGCAGAAAAGACCAGTAATGTCTCCGAGAGTTCTGAAGTTGTGGGTACTGGGAGCTCACGGGCAGAGTGCAGAACCAAGATCTGATGGCCGTGAAGAAATGCGCACTCTTCCTCCTCCATGAACAGGGCCAGAGTGTCTAAGGAACCTACAAGGATGTGCTTTTAATATGTACATGGTCAAGTTAGAACTTGGAAGTAGCATCTATATAAGAAGTAGAAGGATTGCTCATTTGGAATAGCTGTGTTTAATACAATAGCCACGGGCCATCTGTGACTATTTAAATTTAAATTAACTCAGATCAAATAAATTAAAACTCAGTTTCTTGGTTAAACTAGTCATATCTCTTTTCTTTTTTAATTCTTTGACAATTTCATACTAGTATATAATAAATGTTGGTTATCTCCCCACACACACACACACACACTACCCTCTCTCTCATCCCCCTGCCTCTTCCCATTCTTCCCAGTGAGTGTCCCTCCTACTTTCATATCTTTTTGTGAAGTAGTCATATCTCAAGTACTCACTAGCCATATGTGGTTGTGGCTACCATGCTGGGCAGTGCAAACACTTATCACAACAGGAAGTTCCTTTAGACGGCGCTAATTGGAATATTGAGTTTGAAGGGATCTAAGAATGTCTCATTGTATTCCAAACTAACTTCTGTGAAGCATAACCTGAGACATATATGCAAGGATAGAGAAGCAAGCCAGATACTATTAAGACTGTATTTCCTCTCTCAAGACCTCTGGGCCAGATTCCATGAACAACTACTTCAGGGAAGCCACAGTGACCTGGAACCGTGCAGAGCTCCTGGCTCACTATGACCTCCGAGTTCAAACTAGAATTAAATACTAGGGAAAGAAGAGAAAACAAACAAACAAACAAAAAAACCAAACAGGGAATAACATGAGGCAGGAAGGGAGCAGCTCCCAAAATCATCCATAGCTCAGAGGCCATCTGCAAGGCAACCCATCAGCCTGCAGTTTTGGTCCTTCTTACTAAGCAATTGAAACGTGTAGAAGCCACACTCATAGGCCAGGCTAGCCCTGTGGACCACTAGGGGAGTGTCTGCACATAAAGAGCATCATTTCCCAACTGCTGCCCCCCCCCTACGCATCTGCATGCTTCCAGCAGGCCTTCTCTGAGCAGCCAACATTCTCACCGAATCCCCCTCTGCAACACGCTTTCACCCTTCCCTAGTACCTCTGAAAAATACATACATCCTCCTGGAAGGCGGAGCTGAGCTACAGCAGGAAGAAGACAGAAGCTTTCTGAAGAGCTGTAGACGATTTCACTACAAAGACACTCACGTTGTGTTTGTCTTCAGAGCTCAGAAGTGTTGCTTTTTAGACACTGAGTACATAAATCTTCTCTTAGAAGCATGTTGTTATCTAAACAGTATTCTTATTGGGTATAACTTATAAATTAAGGGCTGTTGCTATCTCACCGAGGATCTCAAACACTCGGGGATTTCTGCTCTAAAACTCTTTTCACAATATGCCACTGTCACAAAANAACACTCTTAGCCATTTCCTCCCACTCCCACACCATACACACCTGATGTGAGCTCCCAGTATACACACCTGTGTAGACAGCAAACCCAAAACAGATGACTCACATAGCCCCTTGCAAACCAGGCCCATTCACACAGGCTTCCCTGAATATAATAGAAGAGCCTGATCATCAGTGAAAATGTCATTGCAGAGGCATTTCCCCTGGATCCCACCGGGACCTCAGTGCCTAGGATACCACCTTGGTTCCAACATTAAAGCATCTAATATTGGTTGGCATCAGACTCTATGCAATTACCAAGAGACCTTTCATGAATCATTTTATTCCATTTAAGCCTTATAATAAGTCTCCAGGCAGGAATTACTACCTCGGTTTTTCAGATGACATGTACTGGGTTCAAAAAAACTTGAAACCGTTTGCCTGAGGTCAAATATCTGAAGATGCAGCAGAGCCTGAATTCAACCCAGTGTCCCAGTGTGAAGCCTGCTTCTGAGTAATTTAGTACTTTGTAGATCCAAGACAGAGATTTGAGGCCAGGTATTTAAACACATAATGAAAAAAAAGAAAGAAGAGGAAGAAGTTCACTTCACCTCACCCATGTTTCTTTATTCAAAGCACAACATGGATGGATGGGAACTAAATCCCCAAAGTTATATACCCATAGTAAGACACACTTGTGAGAGGACATGCTAAAGCAAACTCCATCTCCCAGGCCCCAGAACCCATGCTCTCTTCTGCCCCCCACCACCTCTGGCCAGAACAGCCCACAGCATACCCTCCACCTTGAATGTGTTACAGGATCACACAGGATCCTGGGACCCATCCCCGAAGCTTCCAATTCAGTGTCTTGTCTGGGACCTGGGAATTTGCATTGCTATTTCCAGATAATGCTGACAGCCTAGACCCAGTACTATAAGACTGGGTAAGACTTTGGCTGAATCCACAGTTAGAACATTGCAACTCTTTCTATTATGCCTTGTCATCTCCTATTCCCAGACACCTGTCTGCAATCCCACCCATATTGAGAACCTCTTTCCCCAACCCCGTCACCAAACCTAGTAGCAGCTGGAGCTGTGGCTCTGACTAAAGTAGCCTTATATCTTGTTATGGGCATTGGACTTTTCCCTGTACGCTTGTTTTCTCTTAGCCACTATTCTCTATTGCATAGTTTTCTTCTCTAATACTTCAGGTTTCTTAGAAAACTAGGATTTTATTCCCTTTGGTTAGGTCTCCTCCCTAGAAATTGCATCATGCTGTCCCGAATTCCACAGTCATGGCTACGATTTCATACTCTTTGCCCTGGCCTTAATGCCAGAAGTCTGCNTGCCTAGACCCATGNCTTGCTTCAGCACGCCATTTCTGAGCTGTCCTTGGTGCCGGGTCAGCATGCCAGCACCAAGGACAGCACCTCCTCTTCACTGTATCAACCCATGCTTGATGCTGAGCTCTGATTGGCTTAAGTGTTGGGAAGATTAACGTGCAACACTGAGCTTCCTTATCAGCACCTAGAGCTTGGACAGCTCCTACAAGAGCCTCAAGACAGGCAGATCCGACAGTCCCCACATTTTAATCCTATAAAAACCACACCCTGCCTCTGTGATTTGGTAGTCCTGTGTTAAATTTTGCTTTTATTTTCCCCACAATGAATTCTTCCCAATTTAAGTATGGAAGTTGGGACCCATGATATATATAAATTGGCAACACTGTCCTGTACACTCTTTGTAGTCAATAAACACCAAACAACAAGCAGTTTGGTCCCTTGCCTGGCCAGCACCTAGAAATATATCATCCAATTTGGGAAGCAGAATACCTTTTAATATCCCCTCTAGCACCAAACACGGGGACTCTCACAGCAAAAGCACTCTACGGATACTACATGAGGAAATGAACAAACGCTAAAAAGAGGCCAATGGGCTGTGCCCAGTTCCCCCTGGTGGCATCCAGAGCAGTCTACTCAGCCAGCAGAAAACAACTTCCAATCTGCAGAAGCTGCGAGAATGCCTCCAGGCCAGACTTCTGACTAATTCCCANCACAAAATTGGACCTGCACATTCAGATGAATTGTGGCTTGAAGGCTGTGCCGATGCCAGCACAATAGATCTCGGGTGTTTTTTCAGTGCCTGGGTGTCTTTAACACAGAAGACTGTACCATACCTCTCTCCACTCCTACTCCAGACCTCTGTCCTTCTCTTCCCCTCAAAAACAAACTCTCTCTCTCTCTCTCTCTCTCTCTCTCTCTCTCTCTCTCTCTCTCTCTCTCTCTCTCTCTTTCTCCCCTCCCACCCATTTTCACCATTGTCTTTTACCAGACCAACTAGCTAAGCAGGTGAACTGGTATTTGCATGTGTAACAATGATTTCAAAGTACCTCTATGCTATTGTAATCATCTCCTTAGTGTGGAGTAAGACCCTGAAAAAGTAAATTTAGAAAATGCTATCCAGGGAAGGTCAAATGGTTCATCAAATTAGGGGACCTGTTTTATGGCAAAATCCTGAGAGTGGGACAAAGAAGTACATCTGTGTAGGCAGGAGCTACTCCCGCCTGAGTTTCTGCTGAAAGGAGGAGTCTAAATGCAATGTCCTATTAAAGGGTTTGTACTCTCTGCCTGGCTTGCTGCAGTAACACCACAGGGGTGCTAGGAGAGCAGACACAGGGCAGACTCTGGGCTGCAGGCTGTTTGGATGTCCCAAGAGGTTTACAATGTTCCCTGCAGGAGCTAGGGCAGAGAGACATGCAATGGTTTGCAAAAAGCGAGGGTCTTTCGTTACCAGGCAACATATAGCAAGGCTCTGTTGGTTGGATTTCTGTGCTACCAAGCTTTCCCAATTCCAGAGATGGTTTCTTGCTCCTAAAGGCCCCTCCGGATGCCACTCTTGCAAGCAAGAGACAGCTCACAACAGATTGCACACAGTCAGAGCCTAACACTGGCTGGGCACAGAAAACAGAAGCAGAAGAAGGAAAATGGCTGAGACCGCAGGGGACCNAAGAGTCTAATGTCTGGGATGTTTACCTCATTAGGCTGCTTTACATAATATAAGCCAAAAACAGGAATGGTAGAAAAATTTGCTAGAGGGCCAAAGTTCAAGCATGGATTCTGGGTCTTTACTCTCAGGCTCATTTGAGGCTAAGATGGATCTCCAGGTAGCACCTCACTCCCTGAGCTGGTTACGTTATCTGCAAAGGAGCCACAGCAACAGTCTGGATTCCTCTGAGGAAACAGCATAACACTACAGCTCATGTGAACAAAGGAGTGGTTAGTGTATCATCACAATTGGTAGTTCCATCCCAAGCCCCTGGATCTATCTTTCCATGCAGGGACGGCTGAGGAAGAATGGGCCAGGAATCCCGCCTGTTCTGAAATGTAGAAGTCTACAAAGTCCAGGTAGGAAGAAAGACTGGAGAAGAACTGTTTACAGATGAATGGACTGGCTTGAGTTGCCATAGACAGGAAAGTCAGGTGCCATTGAGCAAAGAACATAAGTCTGAGGCCATAACACCAATGCCACAGAGAGAGGCGACAAACCAGCTGTGGCANAAGACTGGGAACAACTGGAGGAAGGCTAAGGTTGCAAGCAGGTCCTCTAATTCTAGGAAGAGCAAATGGTGAGGAAGAGAGTATAGGAGAGGTCAGGTGAGGTGGACCAGGTATGGCCTACACTGTTGCAGCAGTCTTCCATCATGTGACCCTGGGCAGGGCTGGTCCCCCAAGACTGAGCTGACCTATAAGGGCTTTGAGGAACTAAGCAGCCATTTGGTGTGAGCTGCAAGGACAGCTCTGAGCTGTGATTTCTTGACCCTCTTAGTAGCAGGCCCATGCTGTCTACTATTTGTGGGGGGAACATGAACAAACATCCACTCACCCCAAATGGGGTACGGACAACAAAGAAACAGTTCCACTCAAGTCTAGCTTAGTGTACCCACATGATTATTGGGGTTACTTATAGCAGCATAGACAAGGAGTTAGTTAGCCAAACATAGGTGACTCAAAGGTGGCTGCANCACTGAAAAGTCCACCCCAGCAGAGGTGACAACTCACAAAACTGCATCCCTGGAGTTCCCTCCCTGCACAGCTTGCAGGCAGCTCTGATGACGGGAACAGTTCCTTTCTGCAGCAATCGGTGCTGCTATATATATATAAACCGGGTAAATCTTGTAACTTCCTCAACTCCCTAATCCTGATAAGTTGCATGAGCTTCTCTCCTCCTTCCAGGAAGGATGTTTCGGTTCCCAGGAATTAACTATACAACAGTTGATCACAATGCCTTGTCTCCTGCACAGAGTCTAGTTCCCCATCTCTGTCTCCCTCTCCTTCCTCTCCTCTCTCTCTTCTCCCTCTCTGAGACAGGCTGGACTTTCTCTGCATCCCCCCCACACCTAGCTGCAGCCTGGATCATTGTGGCACAAATGTTCTCAATCACACTGATAAGGCAGCTGGCGGCAGCACAGGATAAGGGTGCAGGGCTCCCACACTAGAGGTGAACAAACACACAAGCCTGTCTGGGTCTTGTGTCATGTTCTAAGTACCTGGGGCAGAGCTTCAAGGCCAATGTGTGTGAGCCCATGTTGGGTGTGGTTNTAGCCTGAGGCCAGGGAGTCAAGAGAGGAATTCTTCCCCTCCCTTCTTCCTTACTTCCCTCTCCTTCCCCCTCCCCCTACCCCCACCTCCAGTTCCCTCCCAACCAGCTGGAAATGTACAATGTGGTCATCCAATCTAATTAGTTAAACCCTCAGTTCTGACAAGAGGAGGCTTCAAGAAAAAAATTCTAGTTTCCTTGGCTCTCAGCCTCTCAAAAGATAATGAAGAAGATCTGAGTCCCAGCGCCTTGATCTTCACTGCCAGAGGCAACCAACCAGCTGTGAGTTGAAGCCCCTTAGATGTCCACACCAAGTAGAATGGCAAAATCACGAGCTCAGAGACACACTGACTGAGTCTCTTGAGCTCTCACCTGGGGACCTCAGGCACAACTGCCCACTGAGTCCCTGCCAGGTAGATCAAGAAGTCAGAACCAGGAGGGTCAACCTTCTCACCTCTCAGGCAAGTGTCTGCCCAGCAGCTTCCATTATGGTGCCTCAGCTAGTCCAACCCGGCTGCTGGGTCCCTGTTTCAGGCCCCTCAGAGACACCCTCCACCCATCCATCTGCCCTTGCTATCCCTTGAGCAAGTGTGCAGGATCCTGGCTATGCAGACAAGACAGGTCAGAGGACATAATAACAGGAAGGACAAAGGTAGAGCCATTTGGGAGGGCCTCCAGGGTTATGGGGAGTGGGTGGGGAAGGGGTGCTTGAGGACACANATTCACTAAACAAGTGCTGCCCCCTCGGACTGAACTACAGGTTGTGAAAAGCCCACGGGGTGTATTCTAGTAAGAGGAGGGAGAAGAGCCATTGAAATGCCACAGCAGTGCCAGCNAGCTTCCCCTGGCCACTGGTAATCAGATTCTATCATGTAGAGTATTAAACCAGACAACTGATCCCAACAGTGGCATTTGCTAAGTTCAACTCCTGAGGCCACTGTGCACTCCTTGATGGCCACTGACACTGTCCTGTCCTGCTCCAGCCCTGGAAATGGCAGGAGATCTGACTGAGGAGAACAGCATACCTACAGCCCACAGAGGCAGCTGCCTCACCCCTGCCACCCACCTGAGCTGGGACTAAAGCAGGTTGACAACACTGAAGGACAGCCAGGCTTGAGTGGACCAAGGACAAAGATTTCAGCTCTAAAAGAAGTTCTGTCATCCCCCATGGTAAGGGAGAGGAAAAGATGCCTANGATACCTCACCAACCCTTGCCATCCAAGCCAGGGTCAGAACCTTGTCACAACTCACTCAGAGCACTGGAACATGAAGACCACGCCTCTGTTCTCCTCACTGTGCACACACAAATATGTACAAAATACNCCTCCAGCCTTTAAGCCATGGGGCAAGTATTTGGGATCTGAGGCATTGTGCCCTACAGGTCATTTTATCCCTTCACCTGCCGTCCATACAATCGTGAGCTGGGAGAGCCTAGAGCCCAAAGTTAAGCTTCACATTGGTGGGGTTAACTTTTCAAAAACATGTAACATAGCTTTAAGCCAAATTGTGCCTTTTCCTACTTAAAGCTTTTTTTTTCTTTCTTATAACAGGGGTCAGTGATCAGGCCACAAGCAAATTCTCAATGAAAAGTGTATGACTCAAAGTGAACCAAAGTTCAAATGTTTGTCTTAAGTTATTTCATAATAAACAAGTTACAACACACACACCCCCGCATCCTCTAATTTTCTTCCTCTAAGAAAAAAATTATCTGAGAAAAATTACAAACCATAGATAATTAAGATCAAATTACAAAATGATAACCAGATGAATTTATTTTGTCCCCTTTAGATTATTAAAGCACACAATGATATTAAGAAATTGGTGAGTGTTTTATTTTTCCAGTTAGAGGGATAAATTCCCGTCTTGCATATACTGGTTAGGTAAGTGCTCTATGGCTGAGCTCCATCCCCAGCCCAAGAAATCGGGTTGGGGGTGGGGTCTTCCCACATTTTACAGAGCTGATCACACGAGTTTCCTAATGTTTAATTTCTTCCACTATATTTCAAAAGAGGTTTTTGTTCCTATTTCCTATCTCGTGTCATCAGAATCTGACCTCTGAAAATNAACATGGACACANACCATGCCTTCCCGTCATGCCAGCATCGCCAGTTATGCCTAGGACCAACTTCAACTGTGACAGATGCTCACTCGCCCTCTGGCTTAAAATAGCTGTCATAGATGTCAGGCCAGGCAAATGCTCTCTGCCAGCTTAATAGCCCATTAGGCGACTTCATGAAAGAGGCAAATGANTCTGTCACCAAAGGGGGGCATCAACTTCACCCACTACCATGGGCTAGAGACCTTGCATGTATCAATCGTCAAAATGGCTTTGATTCGTTAAAAATAGAAGTCGGCACATTGCTTGGCTACAGAAGCTGCCTGCTAGATTTTTCAGAACCCAACAGCACTACAGTTGGAGAGTGAGCACCCTGGAGACACACAGAGCTCAAAGAGGACCCCTACAAAGCTCTCTCTCTTGGATGATGCCATGTGGCACACTTCCAAGGATGGCACGATGGAAAATCTCTTGCAACTCTAGGCATTTACCCTAGCCACAGCCAATAGAGTTCACTAGGCTTCCCTTGAAGTATCTGCAATTTACACTGAGATCATTCTCCTTCTGGCTG
>LZPO01055371.1:7691-19452 GCA_001675575.1 Neotoma lepida
AGGGCAGAATCCTTGAGGACTCAGCGATATGATGGAAGGCTGAGGTTAAATGGAACAAATCTCCCTGTACTGTCTCAAAAGCTAGCGTACCTTCTCAGCAAGCAGAAGACATAATAGAGATTACACTGTACTGAGTATAGTAAATGCTAGAGATTTGGTCAATATCAAATATACAAAACAGGAAAAAGACAGTAGTAATATGAACAAGAAAGTGAGGAAAGAGAACAAACATTAATAAACAAAATCTCAAACTTGGAGAGTCACCTCATGCTGTCGATATTAAAATGGGACCATCAAAGAATCTGCCAATGTGCAAATGCGGTTCTTCATCAAAAGCTGCCAAGTCAAGTAAGAGGAGAAGTGATAACCAGACAATGGGTGCAAATCCATCTCCATCACCCACACAGATGTCTACAAAAGGTGACTTGAGAGAATATCTAATTTGCATATGCCAATAAAAGATTCCTAAGTAAATGTGTAGAACATCAAAAAAGTCAGCAGGGCCAGAGCAGATTCACATGTCTGGAATTCAAGTTGAAGACCAGGAAGAAAATGGTATTTCGTATTTCATTCTAGTCTCCAATTTCAACCTCAACACTACTTTTATACTCCTGAGTGCAAGGAGTGAGTAAAGTCTTGAGTGAGTGTGTACCATTTGACATGGGCTCAGCTATGTCAAGAACTCAAATGCTTTAGCATCATGGGAGTGGCAAAGCCTTACCAAGACGAGGCTCAGAGTCCTCCTAAGGCAGTGGTTCTCAACCTGTGGGTCACTACTCCTTTAGGGGCCACATATCAGATATTTACATTATGATTCATAACAATAGCAAAATTACAGTTATGAAGTAGCAACGAAAATACTCTTATGGTTGGTGGGGGCCACCACAACATGAGGAACTGTTAAAGGGTCACAGCGTTAGGAAGGCTGAGAACCACTGTTCTAAGGGGTCTTAGTGTAAAGGATATCACTGTGTGCTGAAAATATCCTCCCCAGCTTTCTCCCCTGGGATGCTGATGGTCTGAAGACTGCTCCCTGCAGAGACTTCTCCTCCCGAGATTAGCCAAACCTGCTTCCTTGATTCAGCTGTATGCGATAACGTCGCCTCCTTGTTCAACTACATGTAATGAACATGCTAAACTTCCAAACTGATACAGTTTCTCCATCAGAGAGCCTAGTTCACCATCCATGCATTTGTGAGCCTGCCTATTCAATCCCTCATCACTTCAGTTAGGTCAATCCCTGAAGCCCTGTCTATATGAGATCCAACACCTGAGGCTAGTGATCCTAGCAACCACATTATCAATTTTATTTGACAGTCCCCAACCTATGAAGGGATTTTGGTCTCACTATGTCTTTTGTCCCTTACAGCTGACACCCTTAAGCAATCTAACTGGGAAGGAGAGGCTAGAATGGGATAATGAATGGGCTTTGATAGGTTGATATGACTATGTTAGAATCAGAAATACAAGTCACATGAACTGGGGATGGTTGTAAACTCTGTCTGTTCAATATTACAGAAATCTACCTAATATTACATTGCTTGGAAGCCATCATATATTTCAAATTGACCAAAATATCTTTGAACTTACTATGGATCAGGATATGCCTGATCCATAGTAAGTATGGTTGGGTAACATCCTTTGAAAGTAGTTGGTTGAGAGGTTGGATTTATATAGAACAACTTTAGGTTATCAATTCTTTTCATTCTTATTCTGAATCACAGTGGGATATAAAATATAAGTAAAATACATCAGCCAGTGATTCTTATCCATTTAACCAAAACTTTCTATTTAAGGTTATGTAAAGATTTTGTGAAATTCAGAGTCTAATTAAAAATAGACAAGAAAAATCATTAGGAGAATAATGAGGACTGGCCATTATCATTCAGTTCTTTTAAGTGTAGGCTGCTCTTCCTTCACGAGTTGAGGGGAGGAGACTATAGTATGGGCTTGAAGAACAGGAAAACTGACCTGAGTTGGTGTAATCGGAGTGAAGCCGTGATCAATACTTTTTGATTCAGTAGAAGAAGTTGTTTCAGGTGAGAGAAACCCAGCAAGCAATGGCAGAAAAAGGGGGACAGAGGTGAGGAATACCTTTAACTACAGCGAATAAGCAATTCTTTTCCTCCTGATTTTTCTGTGTTGTTTGAACAACTATTTCTTTACTGGTTGGATGATGAATGCTTCGGGAAAAGAAATGAGACACACAAATGAGTGACAGTAGATTTTTTTTTCCAAAAGAAATAATCAGGAATTGAAACCATAAAAGAAAAATTAAATTGCTAGGACTAGAAAATAGATTCAAATTTACAATCACAAACTGATATATGCAAAAAATGTAACTTATCTTTCTATAGTCAAATATAATTTCGGTCATTAAGCTCCCATTTCTGTCTAGTAGTCAAAAACTCATATCAAGCTGCATTCAGGTAAATTTCTTCCCATTTAAGCTCTTCTCAGTCAATTCGGGTTTACAGNGTAGCTGCATTCAGATTTTTAAAATCACTCTCAAATTTTATTCTCTCTTTTTTCCATATATTGGTTCAAATCTCTACAAAATTTAAATAACTGCCACTGCAGAAGCAATAGTAGAGAAAGAATGTCTAAGTCACAGACATTTTATGTCTACCTCCCGTCTTGGCTTTCCAGGTGATGTACCTGTCCTTACAAGTCGTCAGGTCATATCCCCATACTTCCACAGAGCTATCATCTGGTCAAGGGTTTTGGATCCTTGTCAAAGTGTCCGAAGCCTGGCCTTTGTCTTCATTTGGTAACACAACTACGTCACCTGGGCTCTTATTCAAGTCCTTTCCTCATGAGCATTTGAACTGTTAACTTGCTCCGTTAGCCCATCCTGAGGACCACTTTGGGTAGCCAATAGATACTCATGTGACCTCCGACAAGCCTCTGAATGACGGTTCTCTCAAATTCCTGAAACACTGCATCCAAAAGACACATCACCTCCCTCCAGGATTCTAGGCTGGATGCCAAAACTAGGGACTTGCTACTTCCACAATGCTGTCCTTACCCCAGTATTTCTAAAAATGTTATCTTGGGAATTGAGTTAGGAAACTAACAGACACCCTTTTATCTCCTCTTGCTTGATCAAGAGACTTGGTTGTTTGTTTGTTTGCCTGTTTTGCCTGTTTTGTTTTGTTTTCTTCTAAACAAAGGAGGTTGATTTCTGGGGGTTGAATTCAGGTTTTCCTGCTTGTGTCACAAACACTTGACCAAGCAAGTCATCTTCCCAATCAGATAAGAAGAGGACAAGAAAAGAAAATTGGACCTACCACACCTCATCTGATTTTCAATTCTTTTCCTTAGACAAGCTGGGCTACCTGTTCTCCAGCTTTTGGCTGGCTCTTCCTCTCAGAAATCAGGCCATGGACCTCCCTGCAGCCTTTCCCTTTCTGGACACACAGAATTGATGAACAGCCCTGCTGTGGTCTTGTACTCTCCCTTCCCCTGCTTACAACTGCAAATCGAGCCTATTGATACCCAACTCTAAGATAACATTGAATTATAATTCTACATTAATTATAACTCTGCCTAGTGGATCCTAGGAGATGGGCTAGGTCACATGATGTGGAAACCTCCCATGTCCACAAACTTATAAGACGAAGGAATTCCCTTTGCTTCTCTGAACTGAAAGTTCTTTCTTCTCAGGACTCCCATCATGCGATCCATGGTAGGTATAAATGACTGCCTGTAGCCATAGTGCTATAGCTCTCCTAATAATGCTTTTCTGAAGGGTAATTCATCTCAGCTTCCTTTCAACATTTTTTTTTAATGTGCAAAGCATGAGTGTTTTGCTGGTATGGATGTCTGTGTACTGTGTGTGCCTGGTACTTTCAGGGGGGCAGAAGGTGTTGGAGCCCCTAGAACTGGAGTTACATATGGCTGTGAGCTTCCATATGAGTCCTGGAAATTGAACTTAGCATCCTTGGAAAAGTATCCAGTACTCTTAATGCTGAGTTGCCTTTCAAGCTCTTCCATTATTTTTATAAGTTAAAGCATAATGAAATCTACAAATGACGTTGGAACATAAACACTGAGGTTATGGAATATTTACTTTTACATCTCCAGACAGTTCAAAAGTGGGAAGGATTGTTATCAGCAGGTAAACTTGAAGCAGGGGGCGGGGCATATAAAGTAAAATTAAAATTCTCAAATCAGGGTACCACAGCTAGGAATTTTGATGTCAAGGAGAAAAATAAGAAAACGGAAGTATATTGTTAACTTAAGGCTCCAGCAAGCCTAGAATGTAATTTCCATTATTCTGGAAGAGAGATTCCACTCACTTATACGTGTATCCATTGAAAAAATATTCCTTAAACATCAACAAGGGGCAAGGTACTGAGATCTACATCAAGTAGGGGCTGGCCACTCCCCCTTAACCCTTGTTGAATCGTGCTGGAATGTGGAGGTAAACAATACACACGTCAACAAATAATTCTTGACAGTTGTGTCATAAAAGGCTTCAGAGGATTCAATAAAACCTCCGGGGAGGGGGCTGTTTTCGATTGGCGTCAGTGACGGTAGAAAATTCTTTAATCCTTCTCTGGGAAGTACCAAAAGGGGTGAAAAAAAAAAATAGCACCAGCGATGGTTGTTTACTGCCTTACTGAGTTCCAAATACAGCTAACAGAAACAGACTCTGCAGGCCTTCCTTGCCTGAGAGGGGGCTCTGAAAAGCTTCAAAACAAGGAAGGAGCTCCAGACCCCAGTGCTCGGTTGCTTTTGTGAGGCTTTAATTGCTTTTGAACGCATATGAATGTCAATTAGAGCCAGGCTAAATATGTCTTCTTCGAGACAGAGCATTTGGTCTCTCTTTCAAGTTCCTTTGTTTGCTTGAATCAGCTTTGTAGTTTAACAGATGTTTTTTGGGAGGAAATGGAGACATAAGCTTTTATAATGCTGAAAATTAAATGAGAAACAGTACTTTTCTCCTCACCTCCCCCCATATCCCCCCACACACACACGCCAAAAAAAATGCAACAGCACGAAATTGGCAACCCACCTTACACTGAAGAAAATTACTTTTAGAGGGCACATGTTGGTAAAATGAAAGATTCCTTTTTTTTTTTTTAAGGTATGCACCTGGAGTTCATTAAATATTGTTCGTTCTTTAGGGAGATACATAATTGAAGGTGAAAGTGATTATCCCTTCAGCCTTGGGAAAGGATAGTATTTTCTAGACTCATAAAATATCCTCTGTTTAATTAAAAATAAAATAAAATTATCTTAAGAGAATGGATGCCATGATTGTCTGGGCCAAGCTTAGCTCTCCCACCTTCTGTTCTACCACATAAGCAAACTCCTTGTTCAAGCTCGAGGAACCCCAGACATGCTCACTGTATTTTTTGCAGTGTGCTGACGTTCCCTTACCTGGGACCACTTTCTGTGAACTAGTAACATTTGTGTACATTTGTGTAACATTTCCNTGAACTAGAACTCTTGTTTCATTTCTTTAGCACTCTAGTAAAGGTCATTACGGGGAGATAACAAGATATATAAACCATGAGCTTTGAAAGCAAGCAAATCAGTATAATTCTAGCACGCTATCTTACTGTCACGTGATCGGGATCTTTGATAGTCAGTTAACCTTTCCTCATCCCAGTGCTCTGTTCNGTAAGGTGGGATCTTCTTCACTGAAGTCATNTGTGACAGCCACATCATATGTTGTATCCAGAGTGGGTGGCACACAGCAGTCACCAAAAGGAAATAGCGAATCCTCTTTGTTAGACCACAGCTGGCCCCTGTTAGACAGTGGTCACCTAAGAAACAAACCAGGTCCCATAGCCTGAAATAATGAGGTCACTCTCCACATAGCTCTCCTTTGTGTAGCACAGGGAGTTAAGAAGCTATCCTCGGGGTTGCAGCTAACAACTCTTAGTTTGTATTACATGACTCCTCCTTGTGCTTTGTCACNTAATGCTACTTAGAAAAGTCAGTAATTTTTTTTTCCCACTGGATTTCTCTGAAGGCTCTTCATTCCCAACTCTACATCATTCCTCTCATGATGGCTGGTTCTCTCTCTCTCTCTCTCTCTCTCTCTCTCTCTCTCTCTCTCTCTCTCTCTCTCTCTCTCTTCTATCTCTCCTATTTCTTACTCTTAATAAAGCTTCTCTCCAAGGGGTCCTTCTTAGGTTTCTCTGTTGCTATAATAAACACAAATTAAAATCAACTTATCAGAGAAAAGGCTTTATTTCAGCTTACAGCATTCAGTACATCATGAAGGGAAGTCAGGGCAAGACTCAAGGAGGAACCTGGAGGCAGGAGCTGAAGCAGAGGCCATGGAGGAATACTACTTTCTAGCTTTTCCCCACTGGCTTGTTCAACTTGCTTTTGTATATATGGCCTAGACTNCCCGCCCAGGGATGGCACTGATCCCAGTGCTCTGGGCCCTCCTGCATCATGACCAAAAGCAACTTAAAGAGGAAANGGTTTATTTGGGTTATACTTCCATGGCATACTCTCTCATTGAGGGAAATCAGGACACGCACTCATGCAGAAACCACGAGACAGGAACTGAAGTACAGACAACAAAGGAATACTACTTACTGGCTTGCTCTTCATTTCTTGCTCAGCCTGATTTCTTATAAAACCCAGGACCAACTGTCCAGGGCTGGCTTGGTCTCCAGTGTGTGTCACTCTCTCATATCAACAGTCAATCAAGACCCAACCCCTCCCACCAGGCAAACCCATAGGCTAATCTGGTAGAGGCAATTCCTCAACTGAGGGTCCATCTTCCCAAGTGGCTCTAGTTTGTGTTAGGTAGACAAAAAATGAACTGGCACACCATCTATCCCTCCATTGTTTCCTAATGATTCAGTTAGGATCCTAATAAACTATTTCTTATAATGGGAATGGAAAGAACTAGGCTGGCTGGCTTCAGGTAGAGCTGGATGCTAGCCCGGATGATGCCTTCAGAGACCATTTCATCCATTGTCTCCGTGTGAGGTCATTATGGAAGCCCCGGACTGCGACCTCATCACCTCTAGTGTTGCATAAAAGAGAAAATGACTTCACAAAANCAAGACTAACAGGGAGAGAATGGTCTTAAGTTTATATATCTGAACTTAAGCAGCATAACATATCAGTTTATAGACCCTCTAGTTGCGTCNAAGAATTCTGACAGTTCAACCAGGGAAACCTGTTTTCAGCACAAAGGGAAGGGGTCTGTGTGGGCAATTTTTCTTGCAATGGGAACCACAGTGAAGTGAATCATGAAAACAACATGGNGAGTTGTAACCAAGCATTCTTCTCAGTCTTGTTTTTAGTGTTCTTTTCACCTTCTGTGGCTAGACTCCAAAGGGATAGTACGGAAATAGGAAAAGGAGAAAGGAAAAATATTAGAGGGCTGCCCAGGTAAGAAATATAAGNACTACTTTATAAAATTTTTATTGCCTGCGCCCACAGTGTTTACTAGGTCACAGTGCTAAAGACATTTATATGATAAGTTATACCAAAAAGTTTGAAAACCAGTGTCCTGGTGGAAAATTAAAATANGATTATCAGAGGAGATAAGGGTGTTAATCTACCAAAAATGTATGAAAATTCCCTGTAGCCAGAAAGCTTGCTTAGAGGACACTTGGCTGATATTCATTGAATAATATTCAGAATTTATATTTTGATTTATATGCCTCTTGTCATTGAACAGAACTTAATCCCATCCTCTGGAAGGAGAAGGTTCACACCTCATGGGCTAGGATTTATGAAGGGATTACTGTGGTACTTGAGTTAAGTGGTAAATGGTTTAGGTTCTTAGTGCTCTGGGCAAGGCTTGTATGATGAAAAATTCCAAAGCCAGTGGGCTAAAAGTACAAAGAAAGGCAGGAGTGGACAGAAGTCTGCAGGAGTGGTAGGGGTGGGCAGGGGTGGGTAGAGATAGCAAGGGTGGCAGGGGTGAGCAGAGGTGAGCAGAGGTAGGCAGGAGACGAAGGAGCTCAGGATAGCCGGTCTTTCTACCATCTGTCTCCCAGCCTTACTATTCTCCACCTTCCAGTAACCCACTGGGAGCCTGAGCTTACGTCTTAATGAAGGAGTACACAGCAATCTATATGGAGGTATGTTCAAGTGTTTCTAAACCCAACCTCTGCCCTTCGCAAGAGTAGGAAGCATCCACAGGGTAGAACTAGGGAAAGAAATAAAGACATACAAATGCCACATACCTACTACATAACACCTCCCCCCACAAAATCCGTAAAAGGGACCCCACACATTTATGAAAGGGATCCCAGGTGACAGGAGTGACAAAGGCCAACCAGAAAGTATAGTGTGTAACAGCCTGATTCATTTGCTAAGAACCATTTACTGTCTTCAGTGAAGGAAGCAGGCATCAAAAATTCAAAGAATTTCCACAGAAAGCATTCTCTTTTTCTTCANTTTTTTTTCTTCTTTTCAAGTTGGAAACCCAACAGTATTAAATATTTAGGGATGACATTTCATCTAGCCATTCAAGAAACCACATTTCATGAACACAATGAGAAAGAATAATTCTTAGAAATATAAATAGATGGCCATTTTTTTGTCTCTGCTGGTGGTGGTAAAATTATTCAAGGCCCAATGACTTTTCTCTGAATGTCTCTCTTCCTATCTGGGAAGCTTTTCAAACACTAACTGCACATCTGAACTCTCTCACTGAGCAAGACAAGCTTCCCAGAAAACCCAGTCATCATTAGTGCATGGTCTTGCTTCTCTGAGGTTTTACAAGAGAGACCTCAATGAACTCTCCATGAGAGGATCCTTCTTTATTGTCTGTAAATGATTTGAAAAGTATCAGGTATCATGCAAACCTACAAAGGGATTTGCTCTTAATTTTCCTTTGGGAAACAGATTGGGCACATTCAGTGGCCCCATCAGAAAGCCTTTGCCCTTGTCTCTGGGTGCATATGCATTTTAGGCAAATAAGGTACACACAGGTTCTCTATAAGCACCTACTTCTTGAGAGTTCATCAAGTTTCTATATGACACTCTAATCTAGATATTGTTTTCAGGCAATGTGTAATTACAAGGCATCTTCTTAGCCTTCTTGCTGAGAAGCATAGCCTAAAGTGCAAAACGTATAACTTTCACACACACACACATACACACACACACACGCACATGCACACGCACACGCACACGTGCACACACACAGAGACAGAGACAGAGAGCAGGGAGAGAAACAGACACAGACAGCAGAGAGAGAGACAAACACAGACAGCAGAGAGAGAGAGAGACAGACACAGATAGACAGGAGAGAGAGAGAGAGAGAGAGAGAGAGAGAGAGATATAGAGAGAAACAGAAAGAGAGAGAAGGAAAGAACAAAGCAAGTCCTCAAAAGTTGGGAGTGATTCCCTTGGATACTTTATGAAAGTTACAGAATGCCTGTGTATCTCCTTCTCCAACATAGGCTCACAGGGAACGTTTACCTGACTGTCATAAGCATGCGTGTAAAGGCTGAGTCCAACACTTGAAATGCTTTAGTCTTCTACTTACTTCCTTGTTGTTTCAAACATCACCAATACCAGAACACTTGAACTGCTCCAGTATGAGTAGGTGATTCTCATGTAACAAGATGTAAGCAAACACAGCTCACTCTAACAAATAGTTATCATTTGAACTCCTATGTACATAGGATAGAACCACATACAAACTATTTATCTTNACTCAGATTCTTCCCTTAAAGGGAAAACAGATAATTACAATATGATATGTCATGGCAGAGCATCAGAAAAAAATACAAAGGAAATTGGGTGGTAAGAACAATCATACTGTCCAGGTTGAAGTTCTCCATAGTGGGAAGAATCTAAAGTATTTAAGTATCTAAAATCACACAGGAGACAAATCTCTGGATATTGCTATAAGAGAGAGTCTCGATTAACTTAGAGTGGGAAGACCCATTCTCAATATGGGTGGCACTCTTCAATGAGCTGGAGTTCCAGGTTAAATATAAAGAGGAGAGAGGAAGCTGACCAGTGGCTCTGGCACTCTCTGCTGCCTTATGACAAATGCAGTGGGACCAGCTGCCTCGGGCTACTGTTGCTATGGCTTCACTAACATGGTGGACTATACCCTTACGAGTGCAATTCAAAATAAATACTTCCTTAGTTAAGTTGATTTTGTCAGGTACNATGTGTATGCAACAAGAAAAGTAACTAGTATAGCTGGGTACTGAGAAGAGGTTGGATTGTTCTTGGCAAGGGAAGTAGCAGCTGCATAAGACAGTAAACAACTCAATGAAATCCCTCCTTCACTTGTTGCTAGCTTATCCTGAGGCAGCTGTAACCAAGGAAGTCCCCTTTGAAGCAAATGCCATGGATATCANAGACCCAGACACACTAGCTTCTTTCCTAACACTTCGTGTGAGGCCAGAAGTATAGAAACTCCAGCTCTGTGTTGTTGCNGACATTGGGGACTTCCAAGTAGGCTCTAAATTCCATCTAGTTAGGGTGTCATTATAGTGATTAGACCTCTAGGGACAACTCGGATAGCAATTTGCCATGGAAATGACATTGCAGTTGAGTGATCACCACTGCACAGTGGCCAGAGCATCATAATATTTGGAATCTGACTACCAGGGTTTGGATCCTCTNATCCACTGTGATTTGGGGGCAGGTTGCCCGAACAATTTAAGCTACTCTATTNATCTGATGAAGGGCACCAGTTGCCTCTTAAAAATAAATTCACAAGANTCTGTAATCTGATGTTTAGTGTCTGGCNTNTAAACACTTCCTTTCTTCAACTATCGCTTTCTTAAGTCATCCAGTAATGTTGTTAATCATCCTTTCATGTGATTCTGTGTTTTCCCTTGTTTCATTTTNTCTGTCTGTTCTGNACAGNTCTATATAAAATGGGGTTCTTGACATTCTTTTCATTTTTTTTCAGGCTCTCCAGGTAATCTCATTGGTTGTGATACTCTTGGTGTTTTTCACTACCACTCAAGAGAAAGTGATTCCTGGACCTTTGCTTCTAAGCATTNGCTTTTCTAAATCCATAGTCATATATCTNNCTACAGAACATCAGCATAACTGTGTGACNTAGAGCAAAATTTACATATAAGTAAATTCTTNTTCCAATTTTCNGTAAGCCCGATCAGCCATCTGAAGTAAAGGCTAGCTAAGTGGTGCTGGCTACACATAGCATATTTGGTAGACTACTGACCAAAAGTTAAGGCATGACCCAAGAGCCTCAAAATACCTGGAAAAGGACAAAAGAAAANGTGAGCAACCCTGGGGTAATAAAGGAAATTGATGGAAGTATTTCACATATGTTTAACTCTGTGAAAAAAATCCATCATGGTATTTATTTTTAAAGACTTATAGGTCATCTTTGAAAGGCATTCAGGAAACTAATTGAAAACTGGAAAACCAAGAGAAAAAGTACTTCCTCAAAAGGAATGCACCTCAAGGCAAATGAGAAATTGATGAAATAAAGTATTTGCTTATAAGAAACAGTGGCTACTAAATAAGAAAGAACAGCAAGAACAGAATATATAGACTGGGAGATGGCTCAGTCAGTAAAGTGCTTGCCGCACTGGCATGAAGGCCTGCGTCTGAATCCCCACATCTGATGTAAAAGGTGGGCACAACGGTGTGAGTTTGTAAGNTTAGTACCTGGGGGAATAGAGACAGGCAGATATCTGGAGCTCATTGGCTAGCCCGCCTAGCTGAATAGCAGCAGTGGGAGATCTAAGCTCAGTGAGAGATCCTGTTTCCAAATTTTAAATGGAAGGCAACTGAGGAGTAGACCCAACATTAACCTCTATCCTCTATA
>LZPO01055371.1:64428-78113 GCA_001675575.1 Neotoma lepida
GTCCAGAATCCTCTGCCTAGGGGATGCTATCACCCACATCGGGTGGGTCTTCCCATCTCAGTCGACATAATCAAGATAATCCCCCCCAGACATGCCAATAAGCCAAGCTAACGGGGAAAATCTTCCATTGAGAATCCCTTCTCGGCTGATTCTATATTGTGTCAGGTGGATAAGTAACACTAAGCATCATAGTTTTCTCCGTAAACATTTCAGTACAAATCCGAAACAGCCCAACTCTGTAGGATTAACCCTTGAAACTATCCTCCCTGGGATTCTCAGCCACACAGGTTATCTCTGGTTCTAAAACCAATCTTGGGAAGGAAGGAAGCTTCAGGACCACCTGCCAACCTGTCTCTGCCTGTGTCGCCATTGGTAACCACACAGCATCATTTACTTGGCCTCGTGAGGAGGCCTCTGATGTCATTGATACTGGTCGTCACACTCTGGAGCCCTTTAAATCTTTGGCAGAGCAGGATGCCGTGTGCTNCTCATCAGCTGAATACCAAAACCCTTGTCAAGGTGGCACAGCTATGAAGTGTCTATTCACACAGCAATCAGAAATTTGAGCATCAATCAGTAATCATAAAGTCAGGGGCCCTTTCCTCACAAAGTCGGGAATTCAGAGGGCTTTCGTAAGCTAATCAGCACGCATCAAATAGACAATCAATCTAATTAGCTGTGAGTGCGGGGATGGTAATCAAAGCAACACAGTGAGCTTCATTAGCGATGATATTGAAAATTGTGATCTGTGCAACATTCACTAGAAAATGAATATCCATTTTTGTAAATAGGTAGGGAGGACATGATGCTCCGTGCATGTCACATGCCAGTTCTAGGCTGGCAGCGCCAGACTCCATCTGAGGACAGTTTTGGCTTTTCGGTTGTCCTAAAAGTAAAAGGGGNGAGAGTCATTCAGTGGGCAGTCAAGCAAATGGGGTTGGGGGGACGTCTTAGAGGAAAAGCATAGTGGAGGAAGCAGTGGAAGTCAATCATTTTGGACATTTCTGTACTTACAAAAAAAATCCTTTGTTAGTGCTCATGTCAACAGCACTTTAGCTTCATAATCCATGATGTTTCTACTGTGAATGATTCTGTTGGAACAAAATGGAGGCCACAGCAGTACACTGGTGGGCTCCCCACAGGAAGGAAGGATGGGCCCATGGTGACTCATGGCCTAGTTATATAGTGACAGTCTCCTTGATTGGAGAAAATCATATTTCTCCAGGTGACTCAAAGGAGCATGCNTCAGGCAGGTGGACCCCTTACTGGCTTTGCCTGCTATGAGCTAAAAAATGACCAGACTCAGTAAAGATGACCTCAGTGACTGTCCAAATCTGGCCATATGAGACCCACACAAGCCCACTGGGCAGGGCAGCACATCTGTTTTCCTCCCTCAGAAGCCCTCCCTCTCACTTCTGCNTTTGCTCTGATCACTCTGGCAGGTTTCCTTATTCTCCTTGAGTGTGGCACAATGAACTGAGAAGCCACTGGCTCTGGGTCAGTACCCATGCTCCCCAAGTTCAGCTCGCCAGGGGCCTAGAGAGGCTACCTTCCTCCTGGAAAACCCACATCAATGGTAGGTCATCTCTCAAGGTCACCTACTCTTATGCCCCTGAAAGCAGCCATCTACCAGACAGCCATAGTGGTAAAGGACCTTTCCCAACAATTGCATCTTTTGCCACAGCCCCAGATGGCAACTGTGGGTCACACATTCTGCCATAAACTTTAGAGGTAATATGTGAAATGATGACTCTTCTCCAGGAGTTTTGAACCTAATTTGGGAAACCTAGTGGGTGGGAAAATGCTATCAATTAAAAATATAATTAACGTATGCCCGCTCAGTTATGTATCTGTATATTTTAGGATTTGAGAATTAACCTGATGGAAAACCCTAGTTATAGCTAATGTTAGAAGAAGCTTCTGCAGAAAACAAACAACAAAGAGAGAGAGAGAGAGAGAGAGAGATAGAGAGAAAGAAAACTAGAGATCCAAAGCTGATTGCCTTCTACGTAAATGTTACATTATAAACTTCCATGGTTTCAAGAGGATTGACGGTCGTTTTTTAGTGAAAGCTAGAATAAACTTTAGAAAGTGAGTACAAAATTGTCACCTACAATAACTTCGAAAATTTTGCAAATAAACACATATTTTGCTTAGCTTAGGGCACTCTCAATAGTCAAACTGTCCGGCAATTTATCATAGGTCAATGCGTAGGGAGTTTTTCATTTCTTTTCTTAAGCATCCATTTATCTATTTTACTGTACCTATCCTCTATGGGTGTTTATGTGCCAGGGTGCCTGTGTGGNGGTCAGAGCGCCACCTATGGGAGTCAACTCCCACTTCGTGGGTTTCAGGGATTAAACTCACATGTCAGGCCTGGTGGGAAGTGCCTTTACCTGCTGCGCCATTTCTCCAGCCTGAGTCANTGCATGTTTACAAACAAAAAATGTTCAGAAATATTCAGAGTTACCCTATCATAACCTTTGCCTGGAGAGTTGTAAGTGAACACGTTTCCAGGAAAGCCCTCAGCCCCACTCATCTCAGAGTAGCTATGCCAGAGCGGGACAGACACATTCCACTAAGGATACAGCAAGAGGTCTGATTTTTAAACAGCCCTATCCTTCAAGCCTTCTCTGAAACACACTCCTACCCCATCTACCCCACGGTCTATCCATGTCTACCTCTACTTCACATTTTTTACAAATTTTCAACTCTCTCTTGTGGTGCAAACGCATTTCTTCTTCAACTCAGTAACCCCATCAACTAATGTGCATCCAAGGAACAAATGAGTGGGTAACTGTTTCTCAATTAGTTTGAGTTATGTGAAAACTTGTCCAGTCCTATTGAAGGAAAAATGTCTCAGACGCCGTGGAAGCCATTATGGTGATTTATTAAGAACACTTAGTGCCCAGAAGGCTATGCGTGAGATATAAAACCACGTCTCTGTCTCCAAGGAGTTTCTATGCTTATGTTTGACAGATCACTCATGGATTCACACAGCGGGGAGTTTAATATGAGGGCTGGAGAGAACAAGCGTTCAAAGAGTGAAAAATCTGGTTTATGATCAAAAAAAAAATCCTAAGAGGTGTTCAAGGGGCTTGGTAGATAGAAAGAAAAGTTTAAATGGCATAAAAATAAATGAGCACATGGTATCTTAAGGGAGAGAGCACGAGCAGGCCCTACTCTATACAAAGAACACCAGAGTCTTAGAAAGTGTACAGTAATTCCATTGAAGATATTTAAGCTTCTACATAGCAAGATAAAATTTTCAGATGAAAAGTGCCATAAATGAACTAGGAAATAAAATCCCCATGGGTGAAGTAATCTGTGAGTTTCATTTGTCTCCTTCCTTTTTGATGTCTCCCTGCACACAGCACTTGGTTATACAAAGCCAGGGCTTGGCTGCACCTGACAATCGCACTCAGCGGTAGGAGCTTCGGAGTCTGGAGCTTACCACATAGCAGCTGCAAACCCCAGCAGGCACCCCACCACGGCAGGCACTTAAAGAGGTGCCGCAGGGTGCGTGCCTGCCTGGGTTTGGAAGCTGAAAGGCTTGTCATTACAATGTGCCCTGAGATGAGTGACAGCCCGCTGCTGCTCTGTGTGATATTCTGGGTGCTCTGTAGAGAAAGGCATGTTGGCAAATAGTTGCCCCAGCAGACAGGGAAGTCTGTCACTGTAGACCTGCTGGGGCTGTGCGTGAGTGTGCTGAAACCCAAGGAAACACAGTGCCACATGCATGTGGCCTCAAGAGCCAAGTTCTTTATCTAGAGCAGTGGTTCTCAAATTGTGTGTTGTGACCCCTTGGGCAAACCTCTATGTCCCAAAATATTTACATCACGATTTGTAACAGTAACAAAATCACAGTTATGAAGTAGCAAGGAAAATAATTTTATGGTTGGAGATCACCACAACATGAGGGATGTATTGAAGGGTCACAATGGGGTAATATATTGTGTACCCTAATAAACTTGCCTGAGGATCAGAGGACAGAGCCAGCCACTAGATTAGACATAGAGGCCAGACAGTGGTGGCACACACCCTTAATCTCAGCACTTGAGATCTCATGTCTTTGCTTGAAAAGCACACACGCCTTTAATCCCAGAAAGTAATAGGGCAGGGCAGAGAAAGGTATATAAGGTGTGAAGAAACAGGAACTCACTCTCTTTAGGCTGAGGATTTCATAAAGGTAAGAACTAGTGGCTGGTTGTTCTACTTCTCTGATCCTCAGGCAAGTTTATTAGGGTGCACAATATATTACAACATCGCATGTGGCATTAGGAAGGTTGAGAACCACTGCTCCAGAGGGTCAGGAAGCTTGAGAGCCCTGGATCAAGATCTCTGCACACTTGGCTTCTTCTGCTGCCTTTCCCCTTAGCTTGTGGGTGGCCACCTTCTCAGTACGTATTTGAGGTCTTGTCTCTGTGTTTATGAGTCCTAAGTGTGTCTTCTTATAAACATACTAATCAGATTAGGCNGCACCCACCCAAATGCTCTCATTTTGCCTTAGTTGCCACTTTAAAGGCCTCATCTCCAAATGAAGTTACATTCTGAGGTTTTCAAGTTAGGATTTCAAAACATGCTATGAGCAAGGAGTTAAGAAGGGGTCCAATTTAGCCTCTAACAAGAAGGAGTGGTTATTCCTCATTGTCACATGGCTCAGAAAGCATCCTGTCTATTTCTCTCAGAGATGCATTCTTGTAGTAATTCTATAATGTTTAAAAAAAGTAAATATTTAAAGAGGGTTCATTACTGCCAAGCAAAAATGTTAAACACTCTATAAAATATTTCATGATCTCAATGGCCTTATAATTTGCTAATCAGTTCTGTTGAGATTTACATGGATCTACATAGAGATAGATTTTTCACAAGTCTACTTTTTAAGACAGCATCTTAAAGGTGTAGTTGATAAAGACAGATTAATATGAAATAAATGCTAATAAAACTAGAGTGTGTATGATGAGCCTCTGTCAGATGTACTATGCACACCCATGAATCCACCTTGCAGTAGAAATTTTCCTTTTGCCCTTGATAGCATTTCTCTATGAGTGAAATTTATAGCATATGTGGATTTGGCTCCTTTCCTTAAACATAATTTATCTGGAGAACCTCCAGATTCCTGGCTGATCAGGAGTTCATGCCTTTTATTGCCGAGTAGTATTCTGGTTGGTGCAGATGAACCATGGGTTGTTTGTTCATTTGCCTAGTAAAGAGGACTTAGACTCTTCCCAGTTCACAGTTAGTGTGGAGAACCCTGTTGGGATATTGCTTGTCAATTTTGAATTGCTCTGACAAAATCTGTAACTGAAACAAAGGAAGAGGGATTTATTTTGCTGGTGATTTCCAGAGGTTCCAGGTTATGTCCCTATCAGGGTGGTCACAGTAGAACAGAGGAGCTCACACAGTTGACCACCATGAAGGAGGGAGGGAGGCAGAGAGGGACAGAAAGACAGACAGACACACATATACACAGACAGACAGACAGACAGACAGACAAACACACACACACAAACATGGGGTGAGGAGGGAAGGAAGGAAAGGAGAGGGAGGAAGAGAGGAAGAGAGAAAGGTAGAGATAGAGGTAGAGAGAGAGAGAGATAGAGAGAGAGAGAGAGAGAGAGAGAGAGAGAAAGAAAGCCCTTTTCCATCCATTTATTTCATGCAAGCCTCTACCTATGGAATGACCACCTACACCGAGGACCTATCTTCCCCTCTTAGCTAACCCTCTACCCTCTCTTGAAACCTAACAGTCTAGCAGTGTGCTGTACTAACCTTCTGCCTATTTTGCAATCCAATCCAGTTGGCAATCAAAGTCAACCTTACATTCCTTATTTTGGGGGTACATGCTTGCTGTACTTTTTGGAAAATACCCAAGAATAGAGAAAACACATGCACAGTTTCAAGGACACTGATAAACTGTCTTCCTGAAGCTTGTACCATTGTACATCATCACTGACATTGTAGAAGAGTTCAGCTTCTGCAAGGTGGTGGTGGCGCACGCCTTTAATCCCAGCATTTGGGAGGCAGAGGCAGGCGGATTTCTGTGAGTTCGAGGCCAGCCTGGTCTACAGAGCGAGTTCCAGGACAGGCTCCAAAGCTACACAGAGAAACCCTGTCTCAAAACAAACAAACAAAAAAAGAGTTTGGCTTCCCCCACATCCTTTATAGTTCTTCTCATCTCTCTACCTACCGAATTCTTCTAGATAACGGTGTTTTAGCGAATTTTTACTTGTATTTTCTGTAGCATTATTCCTTTAGTGAAATGACTAAAAGCTCCATTTTTGTTATTGTTAATTATTTCATTGACTTTACTATTCTAGATTTGTGATTTGCAAAATCATTCTTGTTTTCTCAGTCCTTCACATTTATAGTGCTATCTCACTTTCTTAGTAGACTCTTCCAAGGACAAGTTTTTCTTCTTGTAATTTTCATGAATTAAAACTTGTTAAATTTTCCCTTTTTATCAGTTGTGTTTGTGTGTGGTCTTTAAAAAAAAATATGTGCCCAATGTTAGATGTGCAGATGTTCTATGTTTATCTCTAAAAGTCCTACAGTTTCTTCTTTATAACTGGTTCTGTTTTCAAATTTTAGTTGAATCTGTATATGAGAACAGGTATAAAGTTACTTTGCTTTGTTTCAGTCCTTACTGTTTTGTTTTATTATTGTTTGTTTGGTTTGGTTTTTTTTTTTAATGTATATATCAAAGTAGTCTAGCTCTCTTTGCTCACTTGTTAGAGAGAGTAACCTCAGGCAGGGGAAATGGTTCAGTCTGCAAAGTACTCATCTTGCAGGCATGGGGACTCAAGTTCAATACTCAAAACCCATGTAAAAACCCCAACTACAATGGCACACTCTTGGAATTCTAGTGATGGGGGTCAGAGAGACAGGCAGATCTCTGGGTCTCAGTCTCCAGCTATCTGAGCCTACATAGTGATCTCCAGGCCAGTGAGAGACCCTGTCTCAAAAACATTGAAGTGGGCAGAATCTGAGGAAAGGCACTTGAGTCTACTCTGGCTTCTACATGGACATATAAAACAACACTCACAATAACAAGACTAATCTATTTCCACTGGCATGGTTTTGAGCCTTTATTTAAGATCAGTTGGCTACTGAGCCTAGAGGCTCAGGCCTATAGTCTCTACTCCTCAGGAGGCTGAGGCAAGAGGATTGCAAGGAAGAGGCTTCACTGACCTACAGAGAGAAAGTTCAAAGCCAGTCATGACAACTGAGACACCGCCTCAAAACACAAAAACAAAGAGGCAGGGGTGGATCTCATCCACAGAGCACTTACTCACTATGTACAAGGCCTTGGATTGAGTTCTCAGTTCTGAACAACAACAACAAAAGCATGTTACTTATGCCTGGGTCTGTATGTTGTCTAAAGCAATCACAGGGTCTATCTTTCAGGTAGTATTAGTAGTGCTCTAGAGTTGTTCCTCTTTTCAAAGTTGTGTTGACTAGTCTATGTCCTTGAACTTCAACTGCTAAAAGGCAGAGCTAAACTTAAAAATAGATAGGTTCCTTTTAGCAGCCACGTTAACTGCTATGACAAACAGCCTCAAAAAATGTACCTCCACCTGACCCGTAGAGGTGTGACTCCACAACCATCTCCTCCTCTCGTTAAATAGGATAATATCCTCTTCTTATCATTAGGAATCCATTTCTTGGGCTCCTTGAAAACCAGTCAGGGCTATTTTCAACTTTTTCCCACTGTCTTCTTAGAAATTACGAAGTTATTCCTGTCCCAATCACAACATCACAAATTAAAAATTATTGGGTCCCTCCTGTTAGCTAGCATAGCAACCAGTACCAAGAGAGAGGCTTCATTGTTACTATGGAAAAGCCTGTTTCCAGTATCAAATACTATGTGTGAGTTATGAAGCCAAAGGGTTTGGCTCAATGTTTTGCATCTAGGCATTGTTATTAATGCCACGAAATCCTACACCGCCTTTCTCCCCTCTTCCCTAACTCTATTTAAAATAACTGCACTTTCTTTTTCTGTCTGCAGTGTAATTTAACCTTCCACTTGAGTACGGAGCATAATTCAATTGAGAGGTGTGTTTATATCACATGAAACACAATAAAGCATGATGAAGTATTTCTTAAATCGTTTNCAAATGAATGGCTGTGGTATTCCCAATCTGCTCTCTGCTCTCCAGCAAGCTAAGAACAACTGGGGCTATTTATTAATATATGAATCCCCAATGACTTTAGACACTTAAAGGCTGGATGGGATGAGCATGACCTCATGGAAAATCACAGAGAAAGGTATGGAATGGAAGATGTGCACTGAGACCGATATAATTCCAGATGGCNCTGATCACATTAAAAATAAAACAAACCTGCCAACCCTGTGCCATGGCACAAACCAGGTAACATAAGATAAAGAGAAAAGATATGAACTGGGATCTACAGAAAGAGTGAGTGACAAGGTCATAGTTAGAACCAACAATACAACCAAGTCTCCTAAACTCAAAGTCTGTGCTACAGCAGAAGGTGGAAGTGTAATAATAATAATAATAATCAGGCATAGTGGGCATCTGATGGCTTAGTTCAGCTACAAATAGAAGTGGAGCACACAGTGCTACTTCCCTGTAAGCAATTCTCCTTCTGCCACATTTGCTCCTTAAGCACTTAAGTATAATGTTACATTTTCCCTAACCAGCTATTCTCATCCTTAAGTAAAATATCTGTTTTCATTTTTCCATCTCTTCAATGCATGGTGACTCACATTCCAGATAATAGTATCTTTCATATATATATTTCCANTATACAGTAGCTTAAAAATCACCTTAACCCCAGAAAAGAGCTGAAAATATTGTAAGAGCCACGAGGCTGAGGTGGAGGAGAGAGTAGCCCTGTGCGGTGATTCACAACTGTGGCGTATCTTGAACTTCAACCTCTACCCATCAAATGCCCAATGCCCCATCTNCCTCATTAGGAGAGGAAGAGCAGATCATTTCAAAACCTCGTGTGGCACAGAGGGGGAAAAATCACTCAAGGAAATCCAGAATTTATTCATAATAAAAATCAAATCTCCTAGCAGGCCAGGAAATGAAAGGAGATGTGATTAAAAATAAAATAGATGCATAAAAATCCTGCAGCAAGATGAGGAACAAGACAGGAGTCATTTTCTTAACATCTCCAACCTCTAGTCCATACTGTAGTGAAGCTCCCAATGAAGACAGGAAGAAATGAACCAGAAATGGAAGGCAGACAGTGGGAAAGGAAAAAGTGAATCTATCAAGAGGTACAGAGGATTTAACATTACAATTGTTAAGTCAGTGTGAAAGTGTACTTTAACCAAAATAATACACAAAATCATTTCATCAAGTTAGCAACACTAAAAGGAATGAAGATATTACATGTAACATGCTTAAAACATGAAACAGCAAATNGTAATCTCATGAAAATTATGCAAAATTTATATAATTGAAATCATAAAATTTTATTNAAACAAAAGAGCTAAATAAAGGCAGCATTGCTGAACAGTTTAAATATTCATATTTAAGGCTGTCAGATTCATTTCCAATTTTACATTCAATTCATCACAATCTAAAATTCAAATTTATTAGTTCATAACTTCACAACTGATAACACTAGCCTTATGGAAATGCAAATATATAAGTAACAAATAAATAATAAAGCGAAGATCCATTTAAAGTGAAAACTAGGGTGNTATATTTTTTCTAGTTATAATACCATAATATAAAGCTTGATAAAAAGAAACTGAAAATAGACAAATGGAACACAATAAAAGAGCCAAGAAAGTGATCTATTCAGATTTGTATAGTGATTTCTATGTGAGTGATAGAACAAGAACAGATTTGCAATAGATATTTCTGNAATCATTTGTAAATAATAAGGAAAATAAAACAATATTTGAATGTTGCTTCCTATTACATAAAATACATCAACTCAAGGTAGAGCATAAACTTAAATTTGAAAAGAAAAATAATAAGGCTCTCTGAAGTCAATGTGAAAGAATATATGTGCCATTTATATATGAAGTGATTTCTCAAAGAAAGGAAAAATGTAATAACCATATGTTGATTATTAAAAATATATCAAACTAAAAATAGTTTTTCTTAAAAGAAAAAATTTAAAAGATAGAAAATGTTAGAGAATATATTTGTCATCCATATAAACAAAGAAAGATAGCCAACATTCATGAAAAAATGCTTCACTAAAGATGCCAAACATCAAGTAAATAGGCATAATTGAGACTGAGGAGAAGGGAGCCAGAGATGGAACCTGGAGAGCCTGGAGGCAAAGACTCACTGGACAACCAGGAAGGCCAATTGGCAAGCTACAGGTTCAATGAAAGATCACATCTCAAAAAAATGTGAAGAAAAATACAGGAGGACACACCTGACACTGGCCACTGTCCTCAAACTGTGCATGCTTAGGTATATATACACCCCCACATGGCACACATGTGTGCACATACATATCAACCATACACACACACACACACACACACACACAGGTATGAAACCATGTTCACTCTTCAGTCATCAAGGAAATACAGATTTAATATGAATGGGATGCCATTTGCACACACTCCACCAGCTAAAACGTAAACAGATGGTAACAGCAAGTGTTGGTCATGATGTAGAGCAAATGGTACCTTCATATTTGTCGCTGATGGCAAACTCAGTTGTTTTGATAAATTTTGAAAACTGGATGTCTACTGAGGCTCAGCCTATTCTGGTCTGTTCAACAATTTCATTTCTAGACATGTAGCCAACACATCTAAATACAAACATGTATAAAGAAATGCATTAACAGGAGGCTAACAAGAAGGGTTCTTGCTGCTCCTCAGGAGGATACAAGTTCAGTTCCTAGCACCTGAATCTAGTGACTCACAACCACCTGCAATTCAAGCTCCAGGGAAATTTGATACTCCATTCAGACTTCTGCAGGTACCCATGCACAGAGACACATATTATAATAATAAATAAATACATGAACACAATTGTATAAGTTTGCAATAAACAAAACCCAGAGTTATTATGGGGCTAGAGAGATGGCTCAGCAGTTAAGAGTGAGGATTGCTTTTGCAGAGGACCAGAGTTCAGTTCCCAGCACCCATATCAGATGGCTCACACCCACTTGTAACTCCACTTAGTTCTACTTCAATAATGGTGGGTTTTTGCTAAATGCTGAATGTGCAAATATTGTATAGTTATGGGTGAGATTAGAATATAAAAGTAGAATAAGAGAGAAATCAACTCCCCAGGTATCTCAAAATAATAAATAATGATAATAATTCCTAATGATAACTGTGTATTGGAAGTAGAGACTCAAGGCTAGAGCACACGTACTTACCATGCAAAAGCCACGGATGAAGAATACAGAGGGAGATTTTCTAACTTCACTGAAGGCAGATTTCTCATGGGCTTGGAGAATAGACCATCAATTACACATTTCAATCCAGTTCAATTGCCGTAATAGTAGGAATTCTTTCTAGATTTCACAATAGGTTTACTGTCACTCTAAATTTGTCCTGTTGTGAGTTACTTTAGTAGTAATTCAGAGAGAAACCAGGAGACTCTTACCTTCAATATTTGTTTCAAATAAAGTATGGTTTTTAAAATGTTAACGGACCTTTCAGGACATGGAATTCCGGGAATTCTGTAAACTCAACCAACAAAGACACAGTTCTGCTCATATACAACAAATATGCTAGTCTAACTACATATGTATTTTGTATTTTGATTTGTATTTGTTGTTATTGGAATGAAATGTAAATCCCCCTTCTAGCATTACAATGTAATAAAAGATGGAGACTTAACAATATGCTAGAAATCCAACATGATAATTACTACTCCCAGTGACTACAGTGATAGAGAAATGCTGGATAGAATGCTGAGTGAAGATGCTATGTGATGGGGTTTTGTAGTGTGCATAGGAGCACAGATTTGTATACGTGAAACAGAAAGATGAAAATGAGATGTCTTAGAGATAGTGGGGTCGGAAGGAACACAGCTATCAGATCAGACACCAAGAAATCATTATGTAACAATATATATAACCAAAAATTTACAACCAAGAGATCAGTATACAACAATATAAAGGAGAAATGTGTNTGTATGTGTGAATGTGTGTATGTGCATGTGTGTGCATGTGTATGTGTGAATACATGTATTAATGTGTGTGTNTGTATGTGTGTGTGTATACAATAGGCAAAGAATTAATTTCACATGATCTAGTATAGAGGACCAAAAGACTAACATTTTAATTAGATAATGTACCACATATTTGGTAAATCTGCAAAGGCCAAATTTGCCCAATCGAAAGTGGAATTTGGATCTCCAGAATGATAAATGCATTCAGAAACCGGTTTTACATCAATAAAGTCTCTGACTATATGCAACAAATTAAAACTTAAATACATACAAAAACACTTGAAAATAAAATTCTGTAACCAAAGGGTTCAAGGAATAAAACTATGCCTGTGAATATAGTTTATGATAAAACAAAAAAATCACAAACTACCTGAAGAAGTTATCTTCCCTATGAAAAATATCAACAGATAAGACTATCCAATCCCATAGGACTCAAGAGAATAGAAAGATTAGATAATAGAAAGTCATATGTTCAAAATGAATACAGAGTTAAGAGAATAAGCAGAGATGCTACCTTCATTGAAGACTGTGGAGAAGAATTATGACTTGGAAGATAAAGTTTAGATGTAATGTGTTGAAATTATAGATCCAGATTTTTTTCGGAGAAAAAAAAATGTTCTGCAAAGGGCACAACCAGAGACTGCAGCATAGAATTGGAAGAGAACACTGAGGAAATTGCAAAGTTGCAACTTCTATTGATAAAAGATGAAAAACTAAACAAAATTGTAGAGACATTTGTCACATGCTTAACAGATGTTATACCAGGATCTGAGAATGTTCACAAGCCAACATTGGAAAGGATGTTTGAGGATTTTTCAGAATTAGTGTTTAGTTTCTTTTGTGTCATACTGGGAGACAAAAAAAAAGGAAAGAAAACTGACAAAAGAGGGATATAGTCCATCATGGTGAGGAGGACATGGCATCAGGCAGGGAAGATGGACTGCCTGGTCACACTCTTCCACACAATTGGGAGCAGAGTGTGAACAGGAAGTGGGGTTGGGACATAAAGCCTCAAGGCTGGCTTCTGATGACCCATTTCATCCAGCAAGACTCTATCTGCTGATAGCTCCACAACCTTCCCAAAGAGCAGCTGGATGCAAGTGTTCACATACACAGGAGCCTGTGACAACATTTCACACTTAAATCACAACCGTCAGTGAATGATGTGGTTCCCCAATGCCCTAATATAGTCAAGATACTTTCCAAAAGACCANATATAGACACATGGCCATTGGATTGCAAAACCCCAAAGATTAGCAGAGACTTGTCCTAATTTGCTTCTCTATTGCTCTGGTAAAACACTGATTAAAAACAAGTTGGGGGAAAGGAAGGGTTTACTTGGATTACAGGATGTAGTCCATCATGAAGGGAAGCCAAGACAGGAAACTAGAAGCAGGAACTGAAACAGAGAATACGGAAGAAACTGCTTACCGCCTTGCTTCCCCTTGCTTGCTCAGCTTACCATTTTTATTCAGCCCAGGCCCACCTGCCCAGGGTTGGCAATACCCATAATGCATGGTGCCTTCCCATATCAATTTGCAGTGAAGAAAA
The DNA here is from genome assembly GCA_001675575.1 of Neotoma lepida. Taxonomy (NCBI): domain Eukaryota; kingdom Metazoa; phylum Chordata; class Mammalia; order Rodentia; family Cricetidae; genus Neotoma; species Neotoma lepida. The sequence goes on from LZPO01055371.1 coordinate 78,111, forward strand.
CGC
>LZPO01055371.1:89046-101706 GCA_001675575.1 Neotoma lepida
GAACTCCCCAGCAACACTCTCTGGGCAACTCTGGTCACAGAAGAAATGAAGCAAGGCACACAGTGTTTCATACATGACACTTGGAGATGACCGGCATCAGACCCATCGCTCATCCCAACTCCTGGGGCCTGTCACAGACTGACTGAATCAGAATCTGCTGCTTCTAGAATTAGTATTTATTGCACAAAGACACCGAGTCATTCTTGTAGACAATGCAATTGGCAAGCCACTCCCCTAACTGATAAGAACACCACCACTTATGGTATCTAAATGATTTGAAAGCACGGGTTTCTATTGAGACATCANAGGAAGTACCTGCTTGCCATTTTACTAAAAGCCCCTCTTCCCAGGCGAGCTTTGTGGGAACAACCTTGAACTGCCAAGATGAAACACGAAAGTGCCATTAGGCCCCATTTAGTAACTGCAGAATTACTGGGTATTTTTCTTTCTTTCTTTTTTTTTTTCAAGTCATTGAGTACAAATTACATTTTCTAATGTGTCAGCATTTTTCTAATTCAAATTTCCAGTAGGAATCTGTGTTGCTGTGGGTACTGGATAAACTCCATGCCCAGAAGTTAAAATTGTTGGATGAAACAACTCATTTACAGAATTCTTGTATATTCACCAAGGAATAGAAACACGGTTTCATAGAATTGCATCTTAGAGTTTTCATGTAACTGAAAATTATATGGACTGACGTCCCCATTTTAAATTAGAAGCATTGAAGTGACTTCCAATCCCTTCCCACCTGTTTCTAAAGCAATCATCATTTTCTGTATATTTCCAACCCCTCACATTTCTAATGCCAAATCCTGAGCTTCAGATAACCTGGCCTGTGTCTCCTCTGGGCTGTTTCAGCACCTTGTCTTAATTCACTAAAGCATGTACCACAACTGCTTGGTACTGCTCTCTCTCTCTCTCTCTCTTTCTCTCTCTCTCTCTCTCTCTCTCTCTCTCTCTCTCTCTCTGTGTGTGTGTGTGTGAGTATGTGTGTGTGTCTATTTAATGAGAAAGAATGTATATAGATTATATACATATATATGTATATATGTGTATATAGATTATATGTGTGTGTATCACATATTCACACATACATATTTATGTCCTTGGAAACATAAAGGGCATCTTGTCTCTCCTTGTACCCTATGAACAGTAAAAAGACCATAGTGGTAATGGTTAATATTGTCATCTTAACAGGATCTAGAATCATGGAAGGGACCAGATTCTGGGCATACCCTGGAAGGATTATCTAGATTATGTTCATTTTAGCATGAGACTGATCTTAAATGTGGGTGATACCATCCCATGGATTGAGGTCTTTGGATGAATAAAAAGTGGAAAGTTAACTGAATGAAAGTATGTGTCTCCCCTTGCTTCTTGGCTTCGGATGGATACAAACAGCTGCTTCTTCAAGCGCCTTCACTTCACTGCCAGGATGGACTATACCTTTGAACCATGAGCCCAAATAAACTCTTCCTTGCTTACAGTGCTTTTTAAAGGATATTTTATCACAGGAATGGGAAAAGAAACAAACACAATGAGTATATAGTACATAATAGTAGACAATGTTTATTGGGGAGCACACTGGGAGGTAGTGGAGGGATGAATACTCACATAACTACTTGCAGCCATCTCTTTAGTTCTTGCCACACACCTAGCAGTCTTTTGAGACCTTTAAATGTATCATCTCACTTAAGTTTCTCCAACAAGACCCGGAATAACATACTTTTCCTTCTCATTTTAGAGATGAGATCTAACGCACAGATCTCAAGTAANCATAACCAGCCGCTGAGTGCATGAGTGGAAAGGGAGAGAGTCATGGAGCCATCCTCGGAGCAACAAAGTCTGACCCCAATNGCTCTGATATCAGTACTACACCAAGCTGTTCCTCACACTAGACCATGGAGGGCCTCTCCCTCCCCCCGCCCTCTGTGATGCCACACAGAACGAAAATGGAGGAGCTTGACATCATGGAAGCTAAATGCTCAAAGAATAACATTCTTTCATAAGTTAGAGAAACCTAAATTTGCAGCATGGCCCCAGCATAACAGATGCCAGGACTACTACAAGAATGGATATATTTGTAATATCTCAGTAGACATTTTACAACATTTCAGTCTGTGAGGCTGAGATGCATGAAATCAGCCAATCAATAAGCGTTAAGGATACAAAGAGCACATGCTTACTTCAGTACCACTCCAGCCTCTAATTGAGAAGGAAACGTCTATGAGAGGTCCCTACAGAATGCTGAGTATTTCTTAGAATATAATAAGCCTGTAAATGCATATAGAGAGGCAGGAAACTAATACAAGATGTAAGTGTGTGTTTGCAGGATCTATATTCGTGATCAAAGTCCAATGCCTTGATCCCAAGCCACTGATAACTATTTATCTGTAAGGATTTTAGTTGTATTTATTTGCTATTCTTTTTTCGAGCTACTAGAAGCCCTCTGTAGCTTTTTCTTAAGCCTCTATCTCGGCTGTTATCCAGTTACTGCTTCTCATCCTCCAATCTCTTCCATCCATCTCATCACCAAGTAGGTAGTGTCTGGTAAATTAAGCCCATTGATCAAACTCCTGGCTCATCCGATTTCTCTGTGACCCTTAAAGGCTAAGTCACATTTACATCTGTCTGGTTGCTTTCAATATCTCCTGCTTCATTAGAGAAATACTTCCACAGTGGGCTACCTCAGCTCGCCTCAGTGAAACCTTGCCCACTAACTGCCTTAACTTAAAAAACACCAACCTGTTCTTGTCCCATTTTTATATCGACNATGCCATACTCTTACACCTCCAAACTTGATTTCATTTAACCTTTTCCTTCTTGATATCCCATAGAGTAAAATATCCCAGTGCTGGCAAAGGTGCAGTCTGGTCTGTTTGGCTCTTATTTGGCTCCTAAACTTCAACAAAAACAGCTTTCAGTCTTCTTTTGCTTTTTCATTTTTAATCTGATCTTTTATGTAGTATCTAACAGTGTTTTGCCTATGTTTAATAGACATATTTAGTGCATGCATGTTAATTCACTTGAACAAAAAATACTGAGTCAAGAAAATTCTTAGCTTGAATACTCCATGGGTACCAGCCCAAGCAGTAGGTACCTCTTGATTTCATTCAGTCTTTTCAGAGGCCTTGGGAGGTCTCTAAAAACAAAATCTATGGTCTTTCATTTCTTTTTGCATCCATGCCCTTTGTTATATGACACTGTGACCCTCCTGATTAACAAGTGATGTTTACCTGCCCTTGCCCCCACTTTGATTCTGTACCAGTTTTGCATTTGCTTTGACAAGCAACCCCAGTGGAAATGATGGTGTGCTGGTTCTGAACAAGCTTCCCCAGGCTTGTCTGGCTGATCGTCTCANAATTACGTCACAAAACACAGGACAAGATTACCTTCAGTGACTGGCGGGGTTAGTGACACATATTCAATCATCCTGTTGTCTGTCCAACAGACAGGGAAACCCAAAACAGACTACTACCTATTTGACCTGCACATGTGAAGATCAACATGAGCCCAGAANTGAATCCAGCCAAAATTTCATACATGACAGTTCTTAAAGTCCACTAAGGCTCAGAGTGATTTGTTGCTTTTTAGTTAGCTAAAAGACACAAGCTCCAAATTCTAACACCTAATTACNTTAATCCTCAACTCTAGAACCTACAAGTGGGGCCTCTGAGACCTAACTGCAGCCTTAAAGCTCTACCAGGCTCCTGACCACCCTCTGGTACTGAGAAATTGGACAGACTCCAACAACTCTTACTGCTTTTACTACTGCCATTACTCTCCAGGTTTGTTCAAACTTGAGGGTTTTAATCTCATGTTAATAAATCCGTGGCTGTTCAGGCAATTTGTTTGGATATAATTAAGGCCATCTCCTAGGAAATTACTGCCACCTAAGTTATTACACATTCACCTTGGAGACACTGCATCTGGGGCTTCTTGTTGAGTCGAGTGTTCCCTTGCCAGAGACCAACACACAATGTACTAAAGTGCGTTCTGCTAAAATGCTCCGGCCTTCCTAGCACAATTTTTGCCAGAAGCCTCTAGCACAAAGCAGAGCTCTTCAGAATGAAAAGGGGAGGATATGTCTGGGGGCATGCTATNGTAGGGCTCTCAGACCAAGGAGGGCAACACTGGCTTGAATTCCAGGTTTCATTTTTCTTTTATCTTACCGTCTTGAGAAAAAAATGTGACTGTTTTGCTTCCATTGAATGACTTGCCTCATAGGAGAATAGACAGAATATACAATTTCCAAGAATTAGAAATCTTCAATCTCTGGGGTCTTTGTAGAAATTTCTGTACTAGGAAGTCTATTTCCTCTTCTTTTTCCCTTTGAAGAATAGTGATTTGTGGTCATAATAAAAGGATAACGTGTAAAAAAAAATCTTTGTACCTTCAAGCGGTGGCAACCAAGGGCAGAGAAAAGGAATAAGGACTCCACAGGTACAAGTAATAAAGAAGAACAGTGTCTGTAGAGAATTAAAACAATAAGAAGACAGACCAAAAGGATCAGTCTGGTTTTCATTGCTGCCATAAGCCATCTCTCCAAGACAGTGTCAGGGCTAAGACATTCCTTTCCATTGGGGTCCTATCACTACATCAGCCTGACTCATATTCCCACATCCACATATCTATGTCTTTTCTCTCCCAAGAAGCCCCTTAAAAAGACAGCAGACCCCACTCAAGGATCCCCATTTGGGAGATGCTTTTAGTTATTTATCTCAACCAGTACTCCCTATCAATAAGGAAAAGATGTATTTTTAGAGGTTGCAACCAACTGAAATGTGGACTATGCTTTGCTCTCCTAGAGCATAGTTAGCAGGGATAGAAAGGGGCCTTGTCCTTTCTTTGTTCGGAGGAACAAAGGTGGTAAACACAGCCACTCCAAACCTTCTGTTCCAAATTTGTTTCCTTTCTCGCTCTTCAGGGAACCTGTGACTATAAATATAAACCATATGGTTATGCAGCCTTATATCAGTTCTGATAGCTCCAAACAGTTTCTACTCCCNCAGGAAGTGTGGAGTTTAGACCTGCCCTGTGGCATCAGTATCATCTTGGAATTTGTCAAAAAATGAAAATTCCTGGGCCTATCTTACACCCACTAATTCAGAAATTCAAGAGGGTNGATCCTGGCCATGCATATTTTAATAAGCATTCAAGTGAATTTGATACATGCTAAAGTTTGTTAACATCCTCTATGGAANAAACACTTACAGCCAGACTGACCTGTATGTATAGACACCACTCTGCTTGGTATACAAACAAGTAGGCCATTCATTATCAGTCAGATATCAGTAAAATTGCATCTCCATTTGTTAACAAGGGTGTATTTATGTTTATTTTATGTGTATGAGTGTTTGCTTGTATGTATTTATGTGTACCANGCATGAGCCTGGTGCCTGCAGAGGCCAGGAGAGGTCATCATATCCCCTGGAACTGGAGTCACAGGTGACTGTAAGCTGTCATGTTAGTGTTGGAAACCAAAACCAGGTCCTCTTTAAGAGCAGAAAGTGCTCTTAGCCACTGAGCCACCTCTCTGTGCCCTGCGTTTGCATTTTTAAATCTCCTAAGACCTCTTGAGAAAAAGTCTTGGTCTCCACGGCTATGGAGAAATAAGACCACAAGTAAATATAAAATGGGCTTGGAACAATGCTCCTAGTACTTCATTTCATAGACAATTTTAACACCATCTCTGTCAATGGAGTAAGGACTTAGATTTATTTAAAGATGTCACCACTCTAGCCAATATGTCACAATTTCATATTAAGACATTATGAATGGGCTTCCTCTACATGTCTGCACTTTGTAATTGTATGACATGTGGAACGCCTTTTGCTATGGAGTTCATTAATCTGACATTTCAGTCCTCGTTGGCCTTTCCGTAGGGAATAGTAAGAAGCGGAGTGAAATTATACAAAGTTCCACATGGTTCCTTTCTTTGACATGACCAACTGCACTACAAAGGGGTTTCTGCATCCAAGCCTGCTACATAGACTTCAGAACCCTACTATAGTGTTCCCTTCCTGTGTGAAGTTCCCCTACACTCTCCTACTTCTTTTTCTCCCAGAACCTTCCTGTCTACTCCCCGATCTGAGCTCCTTCAGCACTTTGAAGCATTTGTTGGACACTGTTCAAACATTATGCTAAGTGAAATAAGCCTGGCCATGGAAGGACCAACTCTACATGGTCGAACCTACATGTGGAGCTTTGAAAAGCTCTCTTAGAGTAGCATGGTGGTTATAGAGCAGAGAGAGAACAGAAATGGAGTGAGTTTGATCAAAGGACGTAAGGCTTCCATTAGACAAGAAGAGTCACTTTTAGTGACCAACTTCACTGTGTGGTGACCACAAGTAATCACAATATATTCTCTATTTCAAAATTGCCAAAAGAAGACATTTTTTTTTAATGTTCTCACAACTTCAACAGAAAGAAAATCTGGTAGAGATGATATGCTAATTAGCTTGANTGAATTTTTCTACAGTGACAATATAGATCAAAACATCACATTTACCTGATAAATATGTAGTTACTATTTGATAACTGAAATAGTTTTTTTTAAATAAAAAATAGGAAAGTGAAAGTATGGCTGTGCATGGTTTCAATGTTAGAATGTTTGTCTAGCATGCATGAAGCCTTGAGATTGATCTTCAGCACTGGATAAACCAAGTATGATAGTGGATGCATATGATTCCAGCTCTCAGAAGGGGGAGGCAGGAGGANCAAGAGTTCAAAGTCACTCTCAGCTACATGGTAAGTGAGTTTGTGGCAAGCCTAAGCAATACAACAATCCATTATAAATAAATAAGTAAACAGCAAAATATCGCCTAGTAGTTTTTTGTTATTTATATTCAACTCAGTGTCCTGATTCAGAATATAATCCTCCTGACTGTAGAGATCACATCCTGCGCATACAAACACACCACCANGCTGGTCAAAGAAGTTCTCAGTACAAGCTTATTGTCTGTCTCGATTGTAATTTAGTGCAAAAAAAAATTGTGAATTTCTTACCAATAATGTCTAGTTATTCTTATAAATTTAAAAAAAATCCAGTGGATTCTGGGAAAATGATTTTGAATATCTATTTACATTTTTACTTACTTTTCCCGTAGCTTTAAACACAAAATGGAAATACACTCCTAGTCTCTGTCTTTCCTTGGTTCATGGAGAAGCCCTCAAAAGAGAAAAGACATGAATCCTGATAGACACCCCTCCCAGGTATGTACAGATTACAGTTACACAGGCAGCAAGCAGATCACAGGGTTTCCCTGAGACCATTTTAACACCTATTGTCCTTGCCTGTTCAGACAACTGACTTGCCCAGAACAAGAGCCACGCATGTTGCTGCTAGCCCTTTACATTGACTGCCATCTCTACTTGAATTTCATAAGTCAAGGTGATCCTACNTCCGCTGTGGAATCGAAGCCAATGTACCAAGACTTCTTGGGTTTTCTTTTTTGTTTGTTTACAGAAAGTTAAAACTAAACTGCAACTTCTGGCTAGCTGGCAGCTCGGGCCTAAAAACAAGTGCCTCTTAATTCTGCTCAATTGCTCCAGTGGCCAGGAGAGCTTTAGTCCCAGGAGGGCACTAGAAAGCAAATCATTCCTGAGATTGGCTTCAAGTGAGCTAACTGCCAATTACTATTTACCGAGAGGTGTCTGGTTGAATGGGACTGTATCCCAACAGGAACTTTTTTCATGTCCAAAAATAGAACAAAGGTAGATGAGCTCTTTCCATCTTAGAGTACTGAAATTCTGAGGGCATCAGAGGACCAAATATCATGACTTCAGCAGATATGTATAAGGGTCGGGATTTTAAAGTACTAATTTTATACAGGGGAAGTACAAATTTTGGTCAACAGATGAGCAAAACTAACAGAAAAGTCTACTTCTGCTTCTGGTTAGAGTTTAACAAATCACAGGAAATAGTTACTTCCACCTTAGCAGCGAGAGAAGGCTACACTAGTAAGNGTGAACCTGAGTAATTTTCACTTTAATACATTGAGTACTTGAGGACACAAAGAAGACCGAAGAATCACAAGTCTTTCCTGGGAAACAAGACATAGGTGATGCCTCCATCCGAAGTGGAACAGCAAGAGGAAGAAGAATCCACTTTCATCAGGAGAATGAAAAGGCAGCAAACTAGCCACTTCCAAACAGCTGTGTAAGACTTCCTTGACCAATCTTAGTTCTGAGACATTCCAGAGGAGTGAGATTCCTCTTCCTGTTAACACAGCTGGCAACTTCAGGAAGAAAATAGCAGAGATTATATGTACAACCTCAAGTCAAGGAAAGATTTATTATGTAGGATACTGAAACCACAGAAGAAAAAAATTATAGATTGGGTTTTATCAACATAAAGACTATTGCTTTTTGAAGGACATTGATAAGGAAATGAACAAGCAATACCCAANCTGAATGAAATATTACACAGACATTATGCAAGTTTGAAAAAAGAGAGTCTGTGGGTAAACTNAGTCATTCCTACAAATCAACAATAAAAAGGGCCATAAAAATTGGGCAGAGAACTTGAACAGGGGTTTCATGAATTATTGGACACACAAGTGAGGAAAAAAAAGATGAAGAGATGTTGACTGCCAGTTGCCATCATGGAGCACAAATATTTAAAATGAGATGCCTGGGGATGGCGTTGGAGTTCGGGAGTAGATCCCATGTTTGGCATGGTGAGGCTCTGAGTTCAATCCCCACCACAAACACTAATCAATTAAAATAAATGAAANTGAATATAGGTAATCATTCTTCAACTGCTAGAATCACTGACTAGTAAATAAACACAGAAATGTAGAGTTCTGAATGGAGATGAAGATTCAGAGCAACTGAGCTCTTATATTTGTGGGAATAATACAAAATGTACTCCAAAACTTTGAAGACTCATTGGCTAACTTTAGGAAAAATTAAGGATATATTTATCCTATCCTGTGGCATTCATATGTCTAGATTTTACCCAGAAAAGCATACAAATATATGCCCATAAAATATGTATAACAGCTTTATTCATAACAGTCAAATACTAGAAAGAGATTCAAGGTCTGCCAACAGGAAAAATGCCAAGTAACTCCAATACTTTTGTATAATAAAATATTATATAATAAAAGGAAGGACCAATGTACTTATATGTCAACATGAAGGAATTACAAAAAAAAAATTATACGACAGAAAGAAGTCAAGGTCTACAAGCTTATACTGTGTGTTTAAAGGAAATCAAAAGATAGGCAGCATTCAGACTTGGGAAACCAGAACATCCCAGCTGTGTTTCGGAAAGGACCATAGTGTTTAGACCAGGGTGAAGTCTACATCATTTATGGCTGTTGGTCACATGCACAGTTGATGTAGGTGAATTTTTGCATACATATCATACATGAAAAACAGAATGGAGAGAGACAAGAANAGAAGGAATAGAAAGAAAGTAAGGGTGAAAATGGACTATATGCCCATGTTTGGAGACTGAAACGTGTTTTACAAGCCACGGTAACAGAACTGGCCCTTTCAGAAAGCAAACCCATATGTTTTTCATGCTAGCCCACCACTACATCCAGGAAACAATTAATAGCCAACTACAAAACCCATTTTTCTTTACCTGTGGACAGCACAGAATCCAAAGCAACTGATTGTGTTTAATGCTGAAGTTTTAAAAATCAGACTCCTGGCTGAATGTCACGGCAGAGTAAGTGATTATTTCAAGGTCTGAGATTGTACACAGCAGGCACTCTGTCCTCTCTCTCCAGTATCCAGCAAATAACAGCCTCCTCCTCCAACCCAGCAGGCTGCACAAAGTCTCCTCAAGATCATGAATTCAAAAGGCCCATTACGAAGCTTCTAGAAACAGTCCTGACTAAAAAATTAAAATTTCAGCCCCAGCAGCAGCCCTTTTCCACTCTTTCTTTCTCATTGTAAGGAGAATTTAAAAACCTAATGGTGAGGAAGTTATGCTCAGAGAGATTTGGTGTTTAAAAGGAAATGCCTAGCTTAATTATTTGGAGGTTAGACAATCAAGTTCATCATTCACCACTTAGCAATTAATACAGGAAAATGAAGGAAGGTTGGCTCAAAAAGAACAGGTGGGTTGGTGACTAGATATGACATTAAAGTGTTCATCACTTTAACAACAGAGCAGGCCACCTATTTCTGGAAGGTCTTTTCTTCTTTTCCATTTTCAATTAAAGCCCACCTCCCCACTACCACCAAGATCCATAATCAGTTTCTGATGATAATACCTATAGAACCACTCACTGTTCAAAAGTCTAAATTAATTCATTCCCTTTCCAGTCACTCAGCAAGAGGGATCCAGGACCTTTACACAGTCCCATTTGAATGGACATAACATTGCATCCATTCGCTTTTCTGTGTTTTGTTTTTCAACAGCAGCATCAATGTTGACTTCTATCTCTCCACTTTTTTTACTTGGGGTGGTAGCTAAATTCCAGAGCTGTTTGTTGTTGTTGTTGTTGTTGTCTGTTTGTTTGTTTGTTTTTCCTTTCTCAATGTCCAGAAATCATTAAAGAGAAGATCCTTCCAGGGAGACTAAATTCAACTCTCTAAATTGATTTCTCCTAAGACACAGCTTATTCATTTGCTCTTTGTGTACACACGTGTTCATTTCCAACAAACTGATATGTCCTCACACTGCCTACCTTAGCCATCTGCCTCCTGCCCTGCATGTGATATCTTCAAAACAAAGCTTCCTCAATGTCCCTTCCTCCATCTGTTAATTCCGTTTGACCACCAGACCCCACCAACCCTTAGCTAACCTATCTGCTGCATAAGGGACTGTGTATGACTGATTTGTATTGCTGTGGTACAGGCAAATGGACAAAAGAGAGCAGGTGTGGACTAAGGTATGTGATCTCTATGATTTCATGAAGGACCACGTGATCTTAGCATTTGAAAAGGACAGAGAGTGACTCGTGGCCTCTGAGAAATCAAGTCACTGTGAGGACAGAGTCTAAGCAAATGAAGATTACTGGCTGAAACCAGTAGTGTCAAATACATAAGTTCTTTTAAAAATTTTTTGTGTGTACATGTTCATGTGAATATGGGTATGCATGCACATGTGTGTATACAGGTGGAGGTCAGAGGTCAACATCAGAGGTCTTCCTTAATCACTCTCCACTTTATCATTTGAGGTAGGGCCTTATACTGAACCATCAGTTCACCAGTTCAGCTAGGCTGACTGGCTAGTGCATTCCACAGATNCATCTGTATCTGCATCCCCAGGGCTGGGCTTACAGACACGTTGGCAGTATGACCTACTTTTGTATGGAGGGTAAACTTGGGCCCTCCTGCTTGAGTGACATGGCAAGCACGTCACAGAGGAAATATTTCCCTGCCTACAAGTTCTTAATATTAATCATTCATGCAATGTATTTATTAGCTGTGCACAATATGTCAGCCTCTGTCCTAGGAGCTGGGACACTGTAGTACAATGCAAGACAAACATGGTTCCAAGTNTGGGGGTTAGAACCAAGGGTACCAAAGACGTTTACCACATGGACGTATAACTCTTGCAGGAAATGGAAATATTACTGGATTCTCTCCTGCTTTGTGTACAATTATCAATCATTAAATAGTTTGATGTTTCCTAGAACGTGTTCAGAACTTTACAAGCATGAAGAGTCTTAGATGTGAAATCTGGATGTCCCACTACAAAACAAAGAACTGGTGATCCCAGTTACAAAAGAGGTATCAGTAAGATTTTGATTTCTAAATTCATTAATGGTAATTCCNGATACTCAGAAATAAATACAAGTGTGCTTTTTTTTTTCTATGCTTGGATGCTCTCAGTTCTTCTATTTCACTGATATTTGTCAGTAGCCTATACCTGTGGTGCTCACTCGATAGAGGAAAATTTAATAGCAGACAGAAGTTGGACGTTCCTAACTTTATACTTAACTGGATGCAATAACCTTCCCAGCTCAAATGTTACAGATGACCAGACAACAATCCATAGCAGATCCAGGTCCAGCAATCCCAAATGCAAAGCAACTGTTGTTACTCCTGATCTTTGAGATGGGAGTCTGCTTCCTCAGTAGAGGGTCAAGTTTATTCCCCATNCTAAGACCAAGACAACTCCTTTTTGGTGTTCATGATATTCACAGCTTCTGTTGACATCCTGGGGTGTCTGCTCCAGGGGTCAGGCTGCAACTTTCGATTCACACCATTTGATTAAAAAAAAAAATATTAGAGCTGTGTTACCCTTAGAAATAGGCTGCAGTAAAAATAGATCAAGCCATCCGGTGTCTCTGGGAACTCACAGGTTATTGTCTCTTTATCCAATTTATTTAGACGTGTAAAGGCAGGGAAGGCTCTAGGTCTCTGAAGAAATTGTACAGCTAAGAGTAGATTTAATAAAATCAACTTTTCTCCTGCACAATAACAGTGGCTCACAAAATCTGAATGCACAAAGCATTTAAGGTTGTGACATCCTCAGTAAAAGCAAGAAGTTGGAACTCATACGTATCTTTCCATAATTAGACTTTGCTCTAGCTGTCACAGGAAACATCNCGGCATTCTGAAACACCAACAGCATTCAAATTTTGGAGTGATGCTAAAAATGAAGGCACATTCCACGCTCAAGCAAGCTGATCAGTTTGGAGAAATATCCCCCAAAGAAGGCATGCCATTCAAAGTGTTGTTTAAACTCAA
>LZPO01055372.1:0-13276 GCA_001675575.1 Neotoma lepida
TTAATATTGTATTTATTCATTCCATGGATATTTGCTTGGTACCTACAACTCAATGCTCACTTAGTGCAGAATACTGTATGGAAATTTGATGAGTATAAGTGAAATGAGCTACTTAACAAAATACACAAATAATTTCTCCACAATGAATTTATCTTCTCCTTCATTTTATATAAAGTTTTTAGTATTGAGCTAAAATGTTATCAATCGTGGTAGGTAATATGATCAGGTAAGAGTGTGGGAAACAGTGGCTGCAGTACCAGTGCATTTTTGTTGAGAAAAACTGGAAGTTTCGATTTCTCTGATCCTCTCTTTCACTTGATGTCTAAATTACCCTCTCCTATCACAAACTCCTTGGGAAATTATAAAAATTATTAAACTTTCTGGTATGGGCCACCTTTCCTGTATAAGTGTGGCTACCAGTCCTCATCACTGAAGCTTTACAGCAAGTGGAAACCATCACAGAAAACCACAACTGGACATGATGCCGAGATCAAAGGACTGTGGGGATTCCTGCCCCAGTAGACACATCTGCATCNTAACTACTGCATCTATGGCTCAGGAACATCACTGAAGAGGGGACAGAAAGATTGTAAGAGCCAGAATACCAGGGAATCTGCTGTGGAACAGATGTCCTCAAATGCTGCATAAATAAGACCAGAGCAATGGCAACATCAATAGATGGGTTAATATGGAAGGGAAAATGTCATGGGGTCCCACCCCTAACAAAGAACTATAGCATCTAATGACCGCTGGGAGAAGAAGTAGCCTTTTCCAGGGATGAGCACCCTTAGTAGTTATCCAGTACAGAGCAGGCAGCCTTGAAACCATCTACACACAAACAACACTAATGGACTCAGCAGGCTACATCTATGTATGTATTTGTGCAGACATGTACATAAATGTATGCAACAAATAGAATCAAAGAAAAAGAGACTATCAATTTGAGAGAGAGGGTATGAGATGGGTTTGAGGGGGAAGAAGGTAATGATATAATTCTATTTCAATTAAACTTCCTTTAATTTAAAAAATGTAAAAAAACATTAAACTTTCTAAAATTAAAAGAAATCAAATATGTTGAAATAATACTTAACACGATTGTTTCATATCTAAAATAAATACATTTTATGAAAGAGTATGAAATCATTAATCTATCACATACATTTTGTTACTCTAGTGTGATAAAAAGATTTTCAAACTGAGTGGAAACAGTTGGGAAACCTCCTTGACTTTTAAATTGCTGTATAGTCTGCATAAAATGATGTCTTTCTTTNTATTCATTTTGAAAAGAAATAGTCACCATCTTTTGAAACATTTTTTAAAGGGCCATTCTACATAGTTTAGTTAACGACGCTTGGACTTCAGGAAGCTGTGGGACTTGAAAGTAAACTCTGGCTGCTCTCATGTTCCAAGTCCCATCTAGAAGCAGCCAATACCTGACAGCAGGAAGAAATTANTCGCNTGGGCCAGCNNTGCCCATCTTCTCCACACAACCTGAGCGCTTCTTGCTTTCTAGAGGCTCCAAGCATATCAATAAAGTGTTTGCAGAATCTAGTTGGGCGATGACCCCCTGAACCTGGGGACGTTGTTGAAATGAGGTGGTGATCCCTCATGGAATTTCTAGCCCCTTCCCTGGAAGCAGTATTGAGATAAAAGGGTGCGTGGTTACCAAACTCCCAACCAGGGTAACTATTTGGTTAAAACATTAAGCCATTCATCTCAGAATGATTTGAGTTTAGAGACATTAGTAGAAGCTGAATAGTCTTCCTTTTCCTGCTTAACTTTGTGCTCAATCCTTTGGCGACAACTCTCAGGTAGGACCACAAACACAGAGCAGACACCTCCCACCAGCATAATTGTGCATGTTCGTGCTGAAGTGGAACAAACCTTGCACAACCCGGGAAGGTTTTCCCACTGTTTTACACCCGTTGGTGTCTTATTATCCTACTGGCTACAACAGTTGCTTATATTAATATTACTATTATTTTTCTAAATTAATAGGTCTGGCTAAGGGTGTACTCAACAAGAACGTGTTAAACTTGTTTTTTCTCTGCGTGGGTGCGCCCTGCTCACGTAGGTGTGCCCTGCTCATGGAGCTTTAGACTCTACCTGTTCTCTCTCTTGAGCAACTGTTAGTCACATAAAACAGTCTGGAAGATGAAGAGTTTCAAATAGTTAAGACATACAGAAGCATTAAGAATCTAAGCTAACTTTTTATCAGTCTCACATTATTGTGGCATTAAAGACCAGAGGTTTGCTTGGTTACTTTTAAGGAAGCTGTGGATAATTTTCATCAAGCCTCACTGCCATTCATTTGAAAATAAATTATGCTTAAGTCATGTTGACCCATCTCTGGATTTCAGAGTTCTTTCCTCCAAAATGAACTGTTTTGTTAGATGAACCAGGGCTGCTCTTAGCCATAGCAATGTGAGAGTCCAGGAAATAAGTGCCCGTGATAAACACATTTTCTTCTAAATTTCAGAGAAAAGAAACGTTGGAATTGTGTTAATCAGTGTGACTCTTAGTGCAATAATTAATTACCTGGTTTTTTTGCATGCTGAAAATTTCAGTCTGGTGTGATAGCAAATTGTTGCTTTTATAAACACTAGTGAGTTTGTACTACCCAGTATGCATTCTATATATTTGAAAAGGAAATAAATCTGGGTTTGGGAACAGGTGTTGATTGTGGTGCTGCCACTTTACAAAAGACATTTAGGGACTTGATATGACAAGAAAGACTAGTCCAATGTTGACTTAAGTCTATTGACTCTTGTCATGCATGCTTCCACATTTGGTCCATCTCTCAATTCACTATTTCATTGATACGGCATTTTGACTTCTAATATAATTCAGACATAGTGAGGCTAATATCAGTGTCACCTAATGACNATCAGAATGATGAACTCACCATGTGGGCATCCTCAAAGGAACTGAGACTTCTATTAGCTTCACAGTTATCCAAGGGAACCACAATTCATAGTTAAAATTGTGGACAAAATTTAAACTCAGGAGCAGAGCTTTATTGTTTTTCTTAACATGTGGAAAACATTTCTGTTCAGTTTGCTAATCCTCTTGATTTTTAAAAATGCTTTTATTTAGCTCTTGAGAAATCATACAATGCATTTTGATGATACTCTTTTCTCTCACCTAGCTCCTTCCTGATGCTTCCTCATGTCTAACACCCAAATTCACTTTCTTTCTCTCTTAAATAATAATAATAATAATAATAATAATAATAATAATCATAATAAACAAAAATAAACTCAAAACAAAATGAGACTGAAACAAATAACAAACCATGGAATCTGGTTTGTGTGGGTCAACTACAGCTGAGCCTGGGGCCTGTCCTGGAGTGTGGTTGACACATCCAGGGTCACTCCATTGAATAAATGGATTTCCCTTCTCCCAGTAGCTATCAATTCCAAAGAGGTTCTTAGAGGTGATGGNGATAAGACTCATGATTTTAAGATTGTGGGAAAATAGGTAAGACCTTGTTTTTAGGAAATTTTTATTGCCATTCAAGTTATGGTAATTTTCCTAATAACTACTTTCTTCTCTTCAGTTAAAGAATAACAGATAGGTAACTGCAGGGTTAGCTTAAAGTCTTTCCAGTTCTACTTATAAAATCCATCTGTCTGAAAAGTTAGATATGTGATTGACTAAAAATGTGTTTTAGCTGGGCGGTGGCAGAGCACGCCTTTAATCCCAGCACTCCGGAGGTAGAGGCAGGCAGATCTCTGTGAGTTCAAGGCCAGCCTGGTCTACAGAGTGAGTTTCAGGACAACCAGAGTTTCACAGAGAAACCCTGTCTCAAAAAACTGATAAGTAAGTAAATAAATAAACAAACAAATAAATAAATATTCTATATTTAACAGGAAATACTATATTGTTACAACAATTTATTGTATTAAGATGATTATATCATTTCAAAATTTTACAAGGAAGTGTCAACATGAGTGTTTCTTGTGAATAGGGCATGGAATCAGAATAACTTGCATCATAAAAACTATGAAAACCCTTAAATTGCCTTAACTAGCAACAGACTTCATTGTATGAGATGATCTTAGGCAGTGTTGCCCATATCTGACANCAGGGCCAGGGCCTCAGCTGTGNACTGTGTCAGCATGGGTTCAGATCCTGCTCCAATCACTTCCCACCCGTGTGACTATGACACAACAACCTTTCTGTTTCTCAGGTTCTTACTAGAAAACAGAGCAAATACCCGTGCTTGCTTGACACCTAAGAGGATTGTATAATTTAACACATTCTCTAGACTTGAGCAAGTGCTGAGCAAAATATTATTATTGCAGTACAGAAATGTATAAGATGCATGAAATTAATGAAAATCACACACACAAAATTTTAATTTCTGTTGTTTTTAAACATGTAGTTGAGTTAGTGGGAATTCATTTTGTGTATGTACTATTCTGTGTATTCAGTTATTTCTTCTGTTGTGTTGACTTAATTTCTATTTTCTTTCTCTCTCTGTGCGTGTGTGTGTTGTGTGTATGCACTGGGTCAGAGTGGAAAGGATCAAAGTGGAAAAAGCGTTTCTTGAGACGGGTTATAGTGGAAAAGAAAAGGATTGCAGGCTGCTGTTGCAGAGAACTGCAGCTCCTCCAGGAGCCTCTCTAGAGGCACTGAGCGCTGCCTCAGTGCTTCCCACCCTCTAGTGAATAATGAGCAGTAAAACTTGCTCCGGGGTGGGGAGGGCAGGTGCTCACCTCTGGGTGTAGACTGGGTGTAGGTGGGGGCGGTGGGTGGAGAGAGATGGCAGGGTGGGGCTGGAGAAGATCCCAGAGCAAGCNGCAGCCTGCTTTCAGACTCTGGGCTGGGCTTGGGATTTACTGAGTGCTGGGGAGGCTTTGCTGAGATTAGGCATGTTTGGGCCTCACAAGGATGGCATGGAGGCTGAGAGAGAGGAGAAAAACACGTGAAAGTTTGCCAAAACTTGCATGGTATAGGATGCAGTTCTGAGGAGGGTGCTGTTGAAAACTTGGTAGGGAAAAGACACAGAGAGAGACAGGGCAGGGCGAACGGTGAGACTAAAGAGATGAACTAAAGAAAGGTTGGCACCACCTGAATAAAACCGTGGATGCTCCAGACTCCCCATGACTCAAGATGGAGCGTTAGACTGTGCTCCTAAAGCCAATTAAGAGCTGAATGGAGCAGTGGGTACCAATGCCATGATTTACCTTGGATCCCGGGAGGGGGACAGAAGGCTGCAATAGCAAAGTCTGAATTTGGTTTCTGTAGCTGATGATGAGTTGGGTCTAATTGTAGAGTTCATAATGAACTGAAGCCGAAGTGTAATGTCCCGATTTTTGGTAGGATCTGTTTAGGACCTTCTCTGAGGAGATATTGAGTCACATGGGAAGCTATCTAAGGATTTATGTATCTACTTATTAAAAATGACAAACTGAGGCTAAACAAACAAACAAACAAATAAATGTAAATTGTAAACTGTAAAAAATCAGTGAATTATGATTTGTGGGTGAAGTGGTTGAGTAAATAGTTCTGATGCTTTCATTATAATGGATCTCCTTAGATATAACGGGTACCCCAGACCACCACAAAGACCATCTTTTTAACACTCTGTCCAATCACGTCTNGGATTTCTTGGAGGACTTCATGCAAGTGTTCATGAGCTGGTTGGAAGCCATGTGTTGGTGTAGATGGCCCTTCCCCAGACACTGGTCTTTCTTCTCTTGGGGAAAAGGACCAAGATACAGGCATCTGAGGTGACCCTGATTTTATTGTATAAAGGATCTCAAATTATCAATGTGTTATAATAGTTTNTAAAAATGAAGGGTTATGACCAAGTGCGGTGACACATGCCTTTGCTTCCAGCATTTGAGAGACAGAGGCTGGTGGATCTCTGTGAGTCTCACGCCAGCTTGGTCTACATAGAGAAGCCAGCTTTGGCTATGGAGTGAGATCCTGTCTTATGTAAATACATAAATAACTTTTTAAATGAAGGGTTTTGAGCACTGTCTACCCAAATCTCAGCCATAAGTGGACCAGGAGGTGCTCTGCTGATGTACAATGCTATGTGTTCCGTGGGCTTCATTGTCTCAGAATCCAGACTCTGCTGCTGGACTCAGCTCTGCCTGTCTGTTAGGATGAGGCCTCTGCCTGGCTTCACAGCCACATGTTGGTTACTTGACCTCTTGACTATAGCTTTACCTAATTTAAAAAAATGTTAGAAAGCTTCAATGTTTCAGAGCTAGAGGGGGAGAAAGTATTATTTCATTTTAGAGATTCTAAAGTAGTTTTTGCTTCCACAGAGAGCTCTTCTGGTACTCACAGGGAATAGTCACAGAAAATATATTCTCTCTGTGTGTGCTAAGATGTAAGAGCTGTTGACTTGTGAGATGTAAGAATGTGCCTACCAGAAAGCCTCCCTTTCTGCTATTCAGCTGTGTACCTCTGGGTTCAGAGAGGATGGGGTGGTTGACCAGAACTGACATGCACACCAGGTACTGATGAGCTACATGAGAGAGAAGCCTGTTTGGGGAAAGAGTGTGGGAAAAAATTACTCAATGAAACAGAAATTGTTTAGATCTCTACCACATTTTTAATTGGATTATTTGGTGTGTTGATGTCTAGTTTTTTAAGTTCTTTATATATTTTAGAAATCAGCCCTCTGTCAGATGTGGGGTTGGTGAAGTTCTTTTCCCATTCTGTAGGCTGCTGTTTTGTCCTATTCATGGTNTCCTTTGCCTTACAGAAGCTTTTCAGTTTCATGAGNTCCCATTTATTAATTGTTGATCTTAGTGCCTGTGCTATTGGTGTCCTGTTCAGGAAGTAGTATCCTGTGCAGGAAGTAGTCTCCTGTGACAATGTGTGATGTCCCCAGTCCTAGACTGTATTCTGCTTTCCAGCAACCAGCAGAACAGGCCAGTGCTCATGGGAAGGGCTTTTGTATCCTTGACTGACTGGAAGAGAAAACACAAGAAGTAACTACAAACATCTGTGTTCTCTCATTCTTACCTAAGATTTTGGAGGGGGCATTGGCTGTACAACTGGACTTCCTCAGACAGAGTCAAATCAACTCATAAATATTTTTTATTATGAGCCTAAATTTTGATGCAAGCTAACCCAACCTTTAAGTTAATTTAAGGTAATTGGAGTTATTTCATAACCCAAACTTCCTGTCCAATAGGTTTAAGAATTCAAGATAGAAATCAGAGTCAAGAATCTTATAGCCTGTCTATGGACAGCCAGTGAGTGAGCTAGAGTAAACTAGACATTTTCTGTGAGTTTTTGTCTTTAATAAGGAGGGAGGAGAGATGGCAATAATTCACTTTCTCCACTTTTCCTTTTCCCATACTGATTTCCCTTAAAACACCTTAACTAAACCTACACACACACACACACACACACACACACACACACGAGAGAGAGAGAGAGAGAGAGAGAGAGAGAGAGAGAGAGAGAGATATCAAGGCAAAAGGAAACCAAAGCAAAGAACTCTGAAAAACTGGATTAATTTATTTAGAAGTGGTAAATTTAAAATTTATATTCTAAATCCATGGAATTATAAAACATATCTATGAATGTATAAATGAGCATGGTATTCCAAATATAGGATAAACTTTGATACTTTGCAAGTTTTGGGTAATTAAAGGAAGTAGGACCATAAAATCTTGCAATTGTAAAGGAACTCTGGGGTCATTAAATTAAGATCTACTCTCTGGCTCTTTGCATGCAACGGACCTAGAGAAGAGAAATGACTGTCTTATCTTGGCATCAAAATTGAGAGAGTGTTAGTACTCTTCCAAGTACTCTATTCATTATTCATAGAACATTTCAGAAGCGAATTACCCACAAGAGATAATGTGTGGTTAGACACTTGAGTTGTTAAGCAATCTCAAATACATTATCAATTACAAGCACATAATGTGAACGCTAGATTGAAAATCCTTCTTGCAATTGATGTTAGGAATTGTTGTGTTAGGCATGGGGCATGGGGCACCATTCGCCGGAGAAAGGGAAGCACTACCTAGGTACTTGACTTAAATACTCTGCACTTTATAAATTGTTTCTTAGACTCCTAATACCACTACTATGTTTAGCCAAGGAGGTTGAATTACAGAGATTAAGTTCCACGGGAACAGAAAACTTGGGCTACTAGTTAACTACTTTTTGTTGAACATATACAGTAGAACTGTTGAATAACAAAATAGTACATATGGCATTGAAATCAAATTATAAGATCTTTGTTGATTTCAACAAGCATGCCTCATNGACTCTGGGCTCTGACTTGAACAAAGCTTGCTAATGCTAAGGCAGAGGAGCTGTGCACCACATATTGTTTCTGAGAAGCCAGCCCTCTTGTAAGAATAAGCCCTCTTGTAAGCCTTCTTTTGACAGGGAAATGAGTGTATGTTTTAGCAAAATATAAACTCACCAAATTCTGCTGTAAAATTTACAAAGTCATACTGTAAATTGAATCATTCAACAAAAATTGAGAAAGAATATGCATTTTGCTACCNCTCTATTCAACTGCCCCCCAAATTAAAAAAAAATGTTTTTCAAATAACTGAGTGCTAAAGGTATTTGTGGGGCACTAATGAAAATCATTCTATACCCAAGGATGAGCTTTGATAGCTGTCATTACCTCTGAAGTATGGTATGCAGTTCCTTGGACAGAACTGGATTACATTACCTTCCCATTGCAGAATAAAGCTCCCACATGTGCCCAGAACAGGCCAAGTGCTTGCTGCTAGTTATAAGAGAAGANCAAGACAAAAATGTCACCTGTTCTCTTGAACTGCAGACTCAGAGTGTAGTGTGGCACATGAAACCCACAGCTGAAAGCTTTATACTACATACAAATTTATAAGGACAATGTATGCCTGTAATTCCAGCATGGAGAGGTAGAGGCAGGAAGATCAGGGGTTCCTCAGGCACACAGAAAGTTCAAGGGCAGACACGTTGTCTAAAAACAACATCAATAACAACAGCAGCAGTAACAACAACAACAACAACAACAACAACAACAACAACAACAACAGAGCCTAAATCTTATAGAACATCTGCAAGGCAGGTCAAGAAGTTATACAAGTGAGCAAACCATTGGCCACTCACATGATGAGGTTGTCAGAGGCCAGACCTATTTACCACTGAAGGACTCAAGCTTATTGCTTCTAAGACAAACCAATTTTAGATTTTAGGATAATACCATAAATAAAGTTGCAATTGTATGATAAACATGGAAGCCTAGTCGGNGACTTAAAAGTGGACTTAAAACAATGTATTGTGCAAACTCTGAAGTGTAACGAAGGCAATCATTTTCATGACTATTCATTGAGCATATGATCATCANTTCCCACCATGTGNNAAGCACCATTGCAGGCACTTGGGATGTAAGTAAAATATCCCTGCATCCTTGAGTCAATGGTGATTACCATCTTGTTGGGGGAAGCAGACAAGGNTAATAAAATAAANAAAGAGCTTGACAGATAAGAATGTATGAATNCTTTGGGGAAAAAATAAATTGAGGAAGNGGAATATAAAAGTGGAACTCTTTGTGGTTNAATANGGGGATTAAGTTAAGTTTTATTGAGCCCATGATTGTTGAGTGCAACTTTGAATAAAAATGGAGCTGTCNAGTTATCTGGGGNNNGGATATTTTAATTGGANGAAAGAGCCAAGCAACTATCTTTGCTCTTTTCNCTTTGTTTAAGACAATCTCTCCTATATCCCAGGCTAGCTTCAAACATACTATGTAGCCTCCACCACCCAGTCCTAGAATTACAGGCACATACCATTANACTTGTTTTATGAGGTTTTGGGGAAAAATCCCAGNGCTTCGTGAATGTTAGGCAAGCAATTTCTCAATTGAACTACATCCATGGCATCTAATAAAAATATCTTAAAGAAGAAAGTCTTTAGAGTTTAGAGGAATGAGATGATGTCAGGAAGCCAAAGGGAGAAGTGTGACAGATGATATGGGGGACTTTGCAAAACCATCAAAAAGNAACTTAAAAATTTCAATGAACCTGAGATAATATAGCTGAGTCCTAGGAGAGAGAAGATGTGATTTGACTGTCNTGTTCAGAGGATCCCTNGAGCCACAGTGTGTAATACAGACTCTAGTGATAAAGAGAGTAACAGACACAGGAGCCGTGAAGCTACTGAAGTAATTCAAGAGAATCATCTCCGGGAAGCATTAGTATCAGAATAATGCAGGTGAGAGCAAGCTGTCCAGAACACCTGTCACTGGAAGTAGGGCCAAGAAGACTTGCTGGTGGGTTGGACATGGGGCATAGAATAAAAGGAGGAATCTATGATGTTGTCACTTTTCTTGGTGAGATGAAGAGATGGAGTTATAAATAATAATTATATTATTTCAATGGAGAAAGACTATGAATGCTGTAGTTTCTTGACAAATGAGTATGTATGTAAAGAATTTAGTAGAAATGTTAAGCTTCATATTCTGATGAAGTTTCTAAGAGAAGATGTCGAAATCTCAGTTGGCTAAACCTATTTGAACTCAGAAAGGAAGACTGGGCTGGATATAAAACCCTGGTAGTTACTGTTGTCTACATGATTTTTCAGACCACNAGTCAAGAGGAGAACACCAAAACAGTGTAGGGAGAAAGAAGAAAACAGGGCAGGATCGGTGAGCCCAACAAACAAACAAACAAAATACCTAAGAGTTCGGGAAGGAGGCAGAGCTAGCCAATGAGTGTAGAGGAAACAGGAAGTGTGCACACNGGGACCAAACGCTTCCTATATTGAACACTGTGGCATTACGCTGAGCGTGAGAAATTGACTATCAGTTGGTTTCAATTTCTGAGAAACTGAGGAATGGAAAGCTGGACAGAGAAGGGCTCAAGGGAAACATTCTCCCAGCAGCTTTGCCTAAAACTAAAGGAAAATAGAGAGAGGGGCTGGGAATGTAGCTCAGCTGGTACAGTGCTTGAAGACAGCATGGAAAAAGTCCCAGTTCCATCCTTAGCAACAACATAAANNGTGGCACAAACCTNTACTCTCTGTACTGGGGAGGCGGGAGGACGGGAGTTCAGAGTCATCCTCAGCTACATAGTTGAGGCTATCCTGGACTACACATATACATAGGATCTTCCTGTCCTCTACCACAAACAAACAAACAAACAAACAAACAAAATACTTTTTGGATTTGAGAAAGGAACATTCATTTGTGTGTTCAGGGGAATGATTTGGTCCAGAGAGTAAGTTTTTAAAAATATTTATTTATTTTTATTTTATGTGTATAAGTATTTGGCTTCATGTTTATGTGCACCAANTGCATGGAGTACCCTTGGAGGCCAGAAGATGGCGTTGGATCCCCTGGAACTGGAGTTACAGATATTTATGAGCAACCATGTGGGTGCTGGCAACTGAACCCTACTCTTTTGCAAGTGTTCAAACATTGAACCACTTCTCCAGCCATGTCTGTCTGTCTGTCTGTCTGTCTGTCTGTATGTATGTATGTATGTATGTCTCATTTAAGACCAGTCTGTAACAATGCCTCTCCATCACATGAAGGGAGATTCAAGATAAATATTAGAAACAGCTTCCTGGCCATCTGGCAGTGAGACCAGGATATACTATCACAGGAAATTACCTAAAGTTATCCACCAACAATGGAAAGATAAGATCGTAACACAACAGATGACTTTGAATGCTTCCAGTGCCGAGTGAGCTACCAAAACCACAACGGTCAGAGACACTCAAGCTTTTGTTTACAGGATTTCTTTACAGAAGATTGGCTAAGAGTCTGGACCCCATGGCCAGGCTGGCTGGCAGAGGTACTGGCTCTGCTACAGGAATTATGAGCTATGTAGCCTACGGCAGGCTACCTAAACTCTGCCCAAATTTACATATTTGTAAAATGATAATAAAGTAAGTGTTCCCCCTGTCAGCTCTGAGAACTAAAGAGAATGATGTAGCTTAACAATGTGAGCTACAGAACAGGTGTTCTGTGTAGATCTTTATAAGCAGTGACAACTGTCTTATATGTGCTCATTTAATTCAGATAGGCCTAGAGCACTACGGCAGTCAAGAAAAGAGTTACTTGTTTACTTGGTACTTCAAACATTTTTATTACATGTAGTTATTGTGTGTGTGTGTGTGTGTATATATTTATATGTGTGGGTGTTTGGAATATTGTTTTAACTGGGCAAAGGTGTGTTACGTTTGTTTATGCTGCAGAATACTACTTTAACTGTGTTAAGGTGTGTTACTATTTTTATGCTGCACTTATTTAATAATGTAAGGATACGTGTTTAATTATGTAAAGATGTGTTCTATCTGTTTCACCTTGCCTGACTAAAGCACCTGATTGGTCTAATAAAAAGCTGAGTGACCAATAGCTAAGCAGGAGAGGGACTGGCGGGGCTGCTGGGCAGAGAGAATAAATAGGAGGAGAAATTNAGACTCAGAAGAAAGAAAAGAAGGAGGGAAGCAGGAGGAGGAGAGAGTGAGGGACANGCCCGGAGCAAGAAACCAGGCNGCACCAGCCAGCCATAGAGCAGTGAAAGTAAGATACNCAGAAGGAAGGAAGGTAAAAAGCCCAAGTTAAAAGAGCTGGCCAGAAACGTGCCTAAGCTAGGCCAAGCATTCATAACTAATAATGAATCTCTGTGTCATGATTTGGGAGCTGGTTGGTTGCCCAAAAGAAAAAGCCTGCTACATTCAGGGTGTGTGTACGCCGTGATGGGCACGTGGGGGTCAGAGGTCACCTTTTAGGAATGGGTTCTCTCCATCATGTGAGTCCCAGGGACTAAACTCTGGTTATCAGGCTTGGCTGCAAGGGCTGTTAGAGTTGTTTATTTTCATGTAGGGATTATCAGAAGTTGTCATAGAAACTGTATTTAAAGGGACCCACAGAAAGTGGCCTTCACTTGGCCAGGTGAAGCTGAACAGAGTCTGTAAGGAAAAGTCAGGGTTTGAAAGTGCACCATGGTGAGTTNCCAAACGGAGTTGGAGTTACCTGGACTGTGAATTGCTGGCTGGAGACAGAGTCCTGCNTTGGAGACAGAGTCAACAAGGAGCCTCCTCCAGCTCCACTGCACATCACAACAGGAAACTGAGCTGCTTTCTCTCATTTCATCGAGGTCACCTCCACTCCAACCCCACTTTCTCCAGTTCCCTGGTTACACTTGTCAATCATTCGCAGGTTCTCACTTTTCACATTGTCTCCTCCTGTTGCTTCTACTTCTTGTCTTCAGGGCCAGCTTGAGCCAAGCTCTGAAGCTGTCCTTGATTCTTCTAGTCAGGCAGTATGACACTCCCAAGGCCCCCNNNA
>LZPO01055372.1:15217-34532 GCA_001675575.1 Neotoma lepida
TCCTTCTCAGGTTTCACAGGGCCTTTCCTATTGTACTGACTGTTCAAAGGAGGAAGAAACCAATTTGGGAGAGTAAATGAATGAAAGTGCTGTGTAAATGCTTCTTGACCATTTCCACATAGTAAAGAGCTATAAAAAAGAAAGAAAGAAAGAAAGACAATTAAAAAGGAAGAAAGAAGTACAGAGGAATTAGGATACACTGCTTACCTGGTATTATAAGATACAATTAGGTGGCACCGGTTCTAAAGCCTTTAATTGAGGTCTGAGGAAAGAATGCTTATATGTCTCTTTTTAATAAAGCATTTGCTTCAAGAAGGGCATGAAACAAAGGAAGAAAAGAGAATGTGGTTCCAGAATCTGTTCCGTGGTTTTAACTCCATACCTGAGATGCCTCTATAAACAGGGCGTGTTGNGGGAGCCCTGGCGAGATGCAAGCTTGAACTTGCTGAATTCTGTGAGAAATAACATAGAAACATACTGGTGTGGTTGAGATCTTGATGTAGCACAGGGAGGGTACAGATACCGAGTTTCTTTTTAATATGANATTTTATTAATTCTTTGAGAATTTTATACATATTTTCATTATATTCACCCCCCCCATTTCTCCCCAGCTCCTCTCATACCCATCTTACCCCTCTCTATCTTACGTCTTCTTTTCTTTATAACCCAAAGAGTACATTTTGTGCTTCTATATATATGTGTGCATGTCAGACTATCCACTAGAGCTTGTTCACTCTACCATGGGCCAACCCTTAAGGAAAAGCCACTATCCCTCCTCCAGAAGCCATCAGCTGTCCGCAGCCCCTCAGTTGGGGGGGGGGCACTTGTGAGCCCCTCCCTCCTCCAATCTGGAATGTTGATTATTTTGATCTTGTGCAGGCAAGCACAGCTGCTGTGAGCATGTGAATGGCGCAGTCCTGTCACCGCCAGAAGACACTGGTTCAACCCTGTCCTCTCCACCTCTGGCTCTTACAGTCTTTTCTGACGCTTCTTCCAGGATGGTACCCGAGTCTTGGGGGAGGAAAACGTGATAAGCGTGATACAGATGTCCCACTTGTGGCTGAGGAGTCCATAGACACTTATTCTCTGTATTTGACCAGTTGTAAGATTCTGTGCTAACTGCCTTCCACTGCACAACAAAACTTCCCTGATGAGGTCTGAGAGGGGCAGAGACCTCGTTGTTGTTGTTGTTGTTTAACTGACTTTTTATAAAATGTGGGGGATTTTCAGGAAAGGAGGGCCAGGTGCTTATTATTTTTCTGATCTAGATGTCAGCTGGTGGGTACAAGCAGGCACTTAGGCCGCAACATTGTGCACCACCTCTGAGAGAATATGAACAGCGTTGTTATTTATCTTACGTTTTAGCACAAGTCATGATCACCATCACATGACATACAGTTATTCACTTTCAGGAGCTGAACTCTCAGAGCCTTGTGGAAGGTGGGGATGTTTTCAGACTTCTGCCTGGGATTAATTTCCTATAGCCATTCTCTTAGTACTTACTGGTCTTAGTACTTCTTCTCTTAGTACTTATTGATCATTAAGTTCTGCATCTAAGCACTGGGGTGCATGCAGATCAGTGGCCGAACACCCAGCACTTCCTCTGCTTCTCAGTACTAAAGAAAGAAGACAAAAATCCTGTAGCTGAGGGCTGGAGAGAAGGCTCAGTGGTTAAGAGCACTGACTGTTTTTCCAGAGGACCTGGAGTTGATTCCCAGCACCTTCATGGTGGCTCACAATCGTTTGTGACTCCAGTCTCAAGGGACCTGGCTTCTTCTTTCCACTTAGNGACTGTATTCACATGGTGCACATACATGTATCCAGGCAAAACACCCATACATATAATATAAGAAAAAAAATCCTGCAGTTAAAATCCTTCTCTCACAAGGTTCATGGCAAACTCTCTATTCTTAGCAAGTGAATATGAACCCTCTGAGGGGTGCTCTTGCATTCAGCACTGCAGAGATCTCTCCTGAGATGAGTCGATGCTCCATCACCAAAAGCAGCGTGGGACTTCCTGGATGTAGGGANTTCCTGGATGTAGGTTTAGTGAGGAAGTGGGGGGGAGGCTCTAGAACTCCCCCGTGTGCCCTCCTTGTTCCACAAAAATCTCCCATCTTACTGTAGAGTATCAGTTTGCTCNTGAAAACATTTCATTTTATTTTTCTGAGGACCCAGATCTCCCACACAGGAGCTTCCTCCAGGCATTTAGGGAAGTTCAAACAATCGTCCAGGCCAAAGACAAGATGTGCTTCTGGACTTCTATGTCCAGAAGGGCAATAAACAATGCAAGAAGTTCTGTGCCATGACTTATTGAAACTATAGCATGAATATTTACCCCCAAGAAGAAAGTGCTAACATAAAGACCCGTATGTAGAATAGCAGGAAGATGATTATATCAGAAAATGTATTTATTAATTTTGGAAGGGTAGAGATGAAAGAGACAGAAATGGACTGACAAAAGAATTTCATGTAGGAAATAACACAAACTGGGATTTTGAAGCTTGCTAATAACGATTACAAGTTCTAATAAAGATGCTATTTATAGGGAATAAAAGCACAGCCGCATCTTGTACTCTACCGTGTTGACTTTAATCAACACAGAGCTCTTCATTTAAAAATATACACTCAGCATAAGTCTGATCTGGTGACTTTGCTCACCAGAAGAACTAGTCTCTGACTCTCTTCTTAGCAGGGTGTGGAAGGATTNTCTTCTCTGATGACTGAAGGCTTGGCCAAAATGAGCACTCATGAGCACTCAAAACAATTAGAAAAGGACTCATTCTGAATCAGCAGGTATGTGTGAATTGGGGATTTATTAATCTGTACTGATTGAAATGTTTAAAACATGAGCTTGGAAGTGGAAAAGCCAGTGAACAGGGGAGAAGACAGTCAGAGTCAACTAAATGTCCAAGCACTCAGAACACACAAATATTCACAGAAAATGCAGTTAATTAATACTTTATGGCCTTTTGGTTGTCTTTTTTTTTTTAAAGCATTTTAAGAGAAAAGTTTGAGTGCTATAATTTTTGGTTTACTTTAAATTTTAAGTAAAATCTAATTACATCATTTTTCCACTTCCCTTTCCTTCCTCCAGCCCCTCCCATGTGGCCGCTGACTCCCCCTCAAACTGATGGCCTTCCCCCCCTTTGATTATTATTGTTAAACATATCTACATGTAAACACATGAATATATAAATTCAATCTGATGGTGCATTTGGTGTTGCTGTGTGGACATGATTTCAGGNCTGACCACTGTGTATTGGATATCNCTGGCAGAGGCTGATTCTCACTCTGTGCAGTCATTAGTTGTCTATAGTTCTTTGTCTGGATTGAGACCCTTTGAGGTTTCTCCTTCTGCATTGGTGTGTCCACTGACNTCGTTGCTGATGTAGCCGTATTGTTGAGCTATCTGTTATCACACAAACTTGACTCTGTGAAAGTATATGAATACATAACTTATGTCTATTTGATATTCTGTATGCCTTTTTCTTAAGTGATTTTCTTCAGTTTTCAGTTTGGATGGAAAAACCAAATAAATACCCAGCAGAGACAGTTATATTTTAAAATTAAAAATTCTTAAGGGCTTGATGGATGGCACAGCAGATAGGAGCATTTGCTGCTTTTACGGCGGACCTGTGCTTGGTTTCCAGTACCCACATGGTAGCTCACAATCATCTGTTACTCCAGTGGCAGGGATCCAAGCCCTAAACACACACACAGTGCACATACATGCTCATACTCATAAAATAAAAATTAATGAAAAAAATTAAAAATCCTTTTTATTCAAAGATATAGCTTTCTTATGGCATTTTTATGGAGTTAAAGGTTTCTATGGAAACACTGGAGTATGTACAAACTTTCTTTTAAACAATAGTACTTCAGAGTTGGAACCAACATAAGTCACTACTATAGGCAACCATGTGACATAGAATCAGGCCATTTGTTTTCAGAATTGTGGTCAAGGGGTCAGAACCTATTCATCACTTTGTNAGCATAGTTACAAATAGCTTTGAGGGAGAGGGAGGTATGACCCAGGCATGGTTATTTATTTCACAAGTGCAATTAGCTATAAGTGTTTCCACGCACAATTCATAAAGACTTGACATATTTTTTTTAACTAATAATAGTCAGGTAAATACTGGAAAGCTAATGACATTACAGTATATTTCTGAAAGCTATTTTTCTATGACTTCCTTGATTTTGAAAACATTTTGAGGTCAGATGTTGGAAACAAAAAACTACTAGATTTTCTTTTTCTTCAAAAAAAGTTTTATTGTCATCAATTTATTTCCAGAATTTGCCATGTCTCCATGATGAAAAAGAATGTCTCAAAGTCTCTGAAAAACATTATCATGCTAGAAAATGATCTTTGGTGGGAAGGCGTGTCTCATATCCAAAGGTTGACAGATAAAGAGAAAGCGACTTGTAAAAGTGTGATTAGAGGCCATTGAGTCCACTGGGAATCACCCT
This sequence comes from Neotoma lepida, assembly GCA_001675575.1. Lineage (NCBI taxonomy): Eukaryota > Metazoa > Chordata > Mammalia > Rodentia > Cricetidae > Neotoma > Neotoma lepida. The sequence goes on from LZPO01055372.1 coordinate 19,691, forward strand.
TGACTGAGCCTTTGCTTCTTTCCTGCAAACACCCATCATTTAAATAATCCCACTTCCGTTTTTCTCACCCAGAGAATGAGAGAGTCAGCAATCCACTCACTGGACAAGAATACTGTATTTATAATGACCAGGAGGGAATTTCTCAGAATACTCCTAGAAATGTTAAGGTTATCTTCAGAGCTGGCAATGTTATTTTACTTTAGGATTTAGTCATAATTTCTACAGTTCTGTGATTTGGAAGTTTTCCTGAAATGTGCTTCATGCATCTACCTTTACCTGTTTTCGACTTAATTTGCCTTTCACCCACCTGGCATGCTGAGCAGCAGTGTGGTCCTGAGACCACACCCCGAGTTTCTATACTCACTCAACATCAGCTAACACAGGTCTTTTTCTAGTCTTTCAGCTTATGGTAACAGCAAACACACTTCCTTCCCCAGGGTGTGAGGGCTTGTGTTATTCCTTCTCCTGACATTCCGTTTCTTTTCCTCCTTTCTTCTTGGAAACTCTACCTCACTGTAAAATGTCTCTTGGAGCCATTCGTTCAAGGTCTCAACTCCACAATCCGAGTCCATCTCTCAATTCATTTCCTGCAGAAAACTTTGTCTTTGTTCCTGCTTGATTTTAGGTGCATGTTTTTGTATGAGTGGACATGTGTATGAGGATAGCTCTCTCTCTCTCTCTCTCTTCCCTCTGTCTGTCTGTCTGTCTGTCTGTCTGTCTGTCTCTCTCTGTCTCTCTCTGTGTGTGTGTGTGTGTGTGTAGGCCAGAGATAAACCACAAGTGTCATTCCTTAGGTATCATCAACCAACTTTATCTCTAGTCCTTCTCTCTCTCCCTCCCTGCCTCCCTCCCTCCCTCCCTTCCTTTCTGTCCAGTGCTGAGGTGGAGGAATGACAGGTGGATTCCTGGGGCTGGCTGGCCAACCAGCCTTACCTAATTGGTAAATTCTAGGCCAATAAGGAGGAGACTCTAAAATAAAATAAAAATTTTAAAATGACACTAGAGGTGGACCTCTAACCTTCACATACTGGCGCATACATGCACAAGTGTGCCTACATAGACAAAACACCAAATACGCATGCACACACGTGCATACACACACATGCATGTACACACTTATGCACAGAGTCTGGACAGACCTTCTTACATATTTGCATTTATAAAGAACGTTGTTTCTTTCAACTGCTCAGGGAGCATACCAGCAAATCTACCCTGGGGCTGCTAAGCTCAAGACTGTGCCCATGAGCACCTGCTGTACCTCTTCTCTAACCTGAAGAGTAATTCTGAGTATGACTTCCTAGAGTGGGAAGAACAAAGGGTCTTCTCACTGGAGAATCTGGTCATGCGCATGCACTTCCTGGGAAGCTTGACTGTGGGAGTGGAATTCCTTTGATAGCACAGGTGTGTTCACTGAAGTCAAGCATGGTGACTGGTATAAGACAACTTCAGCATGGACTATTACCTCCAAATTGTGGAAATTAAGTGTTTACATTGTCCTCTTGCCCCACTTGTCCTGGAAGTCCAGAGATGAGTCACCCTAAGGGGAAGCATGACACTGAGTGAAGAGGGATGTGATGACTTCGGTGNTCCCAGCCTGGTAAACCTCTGTCAAAGGCTAAGGAAAGTGTGCATGGAGTGAGTGGCTCTGCCCAGCCTCTCCTTTCTCTTTCTGCTTTGGTAAAGAACTGAATGTATACCTTTTGTGTCAAAGGAGGGATCAGGACACACGGAAACTCAGCTTCAATGCAAACCTGAAATTTTCCAGGTGGCTGAACACTGAATTATGTCCTCAAATCCCTGCCTGTCCACTTCAGTGTTTGAGTGTCAGAAGTCAGCTTGCTGGTGCACACGGTTCACTGATCATCACACCCTGTGAGACTGGGGAGTGGATTTGGGGATGAAAGCGTGTCTCTGCTTTCAAAGATGCTTGAGCTTTGTATTGTCTCTTCAGGCTCACTGGGATGTGTGCTTGCTAGGACTCTTTGTTTACTTGACCTGGTTCATGACAGTGCCCAAACCCTCTCTCAACACTCCCTGGGATTTCTTTTGTCTCTGGTCTCTAAGTCATCTCCACTGGCAAGTGATCTCAGACCAGCCCTCCAGTCTGGACAAGCCTGCTTCTTTCTCAAGGTTGTTACTTCGACCATCAATGCTTTCTTCTAGCTTTTAGGTCATTTTCTGTCCCTTAGCTTTGGTGTCACTTTCAACATTATAAACCTGATTGTCTTATTTGTTTTCTTGCCCAAGTTATTTGATTTCCTCTGGGATAGTTATTGATTCCATAAGCCCTTCCACTCTTTCCCGAATCCCAGCTTCTTGTTCTGCCATGTCTTTCGAGTTCCCCACACTGCACCAATCACATCTGGCTTCTTTTTATGCTACTCTTCTCCATGTCACTCACACATAAGCAGTTCTGTTCCCAGCTTAAAACCACTCATGGGCTATTTTCCTCAAGCCTTCCATTCTTCATGGTCATTTTGCAGACTATAGAACACAGCAGNATGGCTTCCTTCTTACACACCCTTTGTCTAGATCTATTATATGCTTCTACAGTTGTAGTAATTTATGTTTATGTAAAAAGTGAAAAATTTTTTAAAAGTTTTAAATTCACAAGTCTCATGTGAAAAATAAAAATCAGATATTAGATGAATAGTTTGGATAATTTTGGTTTTTAACTTATAAATCAATTATACAGAACTTTATTTGCCTCTATGTTCTACTGTCTCTAACGTTATTTGGATAAATCATGACTTCACTGCCACCCAGTCACAGCCACAGTTTTCCAGATACAGTCTGGGCTACTGATGCTTCTGTGACTACAAGTTCAGTCCTGGTGGTTTATACCAACACTTGGCATGCCACGAAAATCTCTAATATCTGCTAAGCTGGCAGAAATGACAAAGATAAGGACAGAGAAAAAAGGGAAGGGAAGAAGGAAAGGAGGGAGGGAGGAAAGAGGGAAAGAGAGAAATGACATTTAGAAGAGAGAAGCAAAGAAAAGGAAAGGAGAAGAGAAGAGCATGCAACCGGGGAGAGAAAATTCTGCCTGGGAAAAGCTTTACAAAATGATTCCAGGACATCATGTGGTGCCTGTGGCATGGGGACTTGTGCTGAGCTGACCAGCCTGGGCATCTCTGGGTTTGCTGGCTTCCAAGTCANGAGTGTACAAAGCATCATGTCTCTGAAGCTNCNACACAAACTGGTACAATGTCTTCCCAGAAAATTCAGTTACATGGAAGTCTAATTAANTATATAAACATTGACAACTGGGTGTTCAAATTTAGGTAAGAGGTCACTAACAAACTCCAGAATTTGGCTATGTGCATTTTTGGTAGTGGACTAAGTGACAAGAATCAGCAAGACATAGGACCTCACCCTTCAGCTCAGAGGACAGATGTTCGGATTTGGAAAAACTGGACAAGGGGAAGAATGAAGGACTGACATCTGAAATTTCCAAGGCTGGTGTTCTCTTTAGAGATGCATGAGTGTAAAATATTTAGGTTCAATTTGTTTGCACAACATGAAATGTCTGTTTCAATTGCTTCTTAAATGCTAAATACATTTCCTTAAGGGGATTTTGATCTCTGGTAGGGTCTTTAATCAGGGATGGCAGTGACCACTGTGGTCACAGTGATGAGGGCAAATTAGGACATTTCCCTTTTAAAACAGTAATAGCAGCNGTAGCATGGCTAGTTATTGTGGTTTTAAAGTACATCAACAAGCAGTGTTTAATTGGCAGACAAGAAGACACCATGGGGCTTTATTTAAATCAAATTATGAAGAGAACTGAGTGCAGATAAAGTTGGTTTGGGGTGAATGGAAGAATCTGTGTTTAAATTTATTTAAATTTGTTCAAATTATGATTTGTTTCCTGATTTGTGGGGTCATTCTTAGTTTCAACGATCATGATCCTAGTATTCAACATATGTCTTCCCCATATTGTGAGTAATTTACAGAAAGGATTGGCATCCAATTATTTCCCTCTAAGCAAATGTAAATTCCTTCAGAGAGGAAATGGTGACATTGGGTTTGACACCTGCCACCTTCTGACTTATTGTTTGTGTTTAGGAGTTCCACCAATCAGAGAACCAACAGAAATTCTCACAGGCATTGGAGGCCTGGAGAAAGATATCTGTGTTGAGTTGAACATATTTGTAAATATCTAATGTAGTTTAGGAATCTTAGAAATTCTGTCATTAGGTGGAGTGCTGGGACATTTGCACACTCAGTGGCGTGTCTTGTTGGCAGTCACTCTCACCAGCTGTGTAATCAGACTTCACAAATGAGGGCAACTTGCTGCAGAGACTAAGGACACACAGGCTTAGACTGCTGCCACCCTTAGGAAAGCTTGCTGTACAGTCATGTGTGTCTGTGACATTGGGGAACACACTGGATCTTTATTGCAATTATTGTGTCCACTTTCTTTAGCACTTAAGCTGACATGGGCTAGGCTCCTGTCACACTCTGACGTGGTCTGTGTATGCAGTTCACAGCAACTGAGACACTTGGGAACTTTCCCCTGTATGCAACAAGTTACCTCTGCACTTGTGGNAAGGTCTGGAGGGAAATGGAGAATACTGATTTATATTATAAAAATAGCATCTATTTCAGTGTAGGTGGAGGCTAGGTGAGGAAAAGAATGTTTACCAGCATATCGTGTAGTTGAGGGCCCAGCCTTTGTCACTGCAACAACACTGTCATCTGCCGGGCTCATGACTGAGGACTGTGCAGTAAAGCTACACAAAGGACAAAAATATCTTCATGTTTTCAGTTTATGATTGTGTGTTGAANTTCTTTATAGCTCTTTTTGGTCGAATTCTGCCTGTGGGACATGGGTTGGGCACACATGGTATTACATGAAAACATTCCAAAAATTATGCTTACCTTGTGTTAATTGTCTGGAAATGCTAACCTTTACCTGATTGCATTTGTTCCAGACTTGCCTCTATTTCATGTGTGCAGTTATATTGTGCTAATTCCTTCTAAAAACAAAGAAAGTGTGTATGCCTGCACACACACACACACACACACACACACGCACACCATAAGAAGCAGAGGTAGTTTATGTCTATGACATTAGTCTCCCCCTTATCTATGATATTAGTCTTTACTGTTGTTAAGACAACCTAAGTGTTCTCATTTGATTCTTTACTCCTATGACAAGCTCCTTTCAAAAATAAGCATGTCAAATAAGTAAAACAAGCATGAATTACTTTAGTTAAACATTAAATAGAGTGCAAGGTACCAGACCCTGATAAGAGAGGAATGCGGATCTGGCTTTCGGAGTGAGAAGCGTTAAGGAAGCTTGCTTTGTAAATAGCAACCAGTATCAGCACGTGTGCTAAGATACAACGGCAGGCTCCACTGGCTTCTAATAAACTTCTCTTCCTATTTTATTTCCATTCAGATTTTCATAGGAACCTACTTTAAAAGAGTAAATGGAAAAGAATATTCAGTTTTTTGAAGCAGATAAATAAATAGGGTAAACTAGATAAATAAGGGTTTAAACATTTAAACATCAAAAATAAATAAAGTGGATAAATAGATCAGGGTTTAAATATTCTCCTGAAAACATCTCTTAGCTAACTGCATGGACTTACANGTGAAATGAGAAACTAGCATTTTCTTTACTCTAGTGGACAACCAATGTCACTAAGGCTGTTACCTCTCAGCCTCTTGGTTTCTGAGCATGTACAATCATCCTCTGCCATTGGCCATGAGTTGTGCACAGCTCATATGCTGAAACTTGACACCTAGAAGCCTAGGAAGTCTACAGAAGCCTTAGAACTTCCCAGTCTTGCCTGAGGAATTTCCCAAGTTTATGGATCCACAGGAACCTTATTATTCCTGGGTCTCCAGAGAGTCCATTTAACCCAAGGCTGGCAAGGACAGGAGTCAGATCCCAGACCTGTGGAACCTTTGGTTACAGGAAACAATATGGGCGCCTTACACAGTCAGAACTCAGCTTCTCAGTTCTAAAAACTTGCTGAAAATAATCCTGAGTTCTGAGGCATTTGCTGGAGAGAATATTATGATTGATTTGTTCTAGAAACTCTTCTGGAATTTGTGGNGTATAGTGGAGGGGACATAATAGGCCCACCTGTTTGGATGTGTTTAAATCTACATCTTCAGTGTTGGGAGTATGGCCCAGGGACTAAAGTTCCAGCCGCACAAGCATAAGAACTGCAGTCTGTGTCTTCTGTACCTATGTACGTGCCTGCAAGGGCTTAGATGTCAGGAAATGCAGCACAGGAGAGAAGAAAATGCGCTGGTTACTGGATAAAGGGAGACCCAGAATGACAGCTAGTCTAGAGAGCCATGCAGATCAGTACAGAGAAACTCATCTCCAAGACAAATAACAGTCTACCGCTATTTGAATGGTTTTCCTTTCTCCTGAAGACTTCAGCATGGTGGATCCATATGAATCCTGGCAGAGAAAGGACTCAGGTATCAAATTGTACTAGTGTCCATGTCAGTGAACCAAGAGTGTATTGCTGCCTGCGTGTTTCTACCTGATGGCACATAGCTTTAACTTGGAACAGTGTAGGCTGGNGCTGTAAAGTGCTTTTCTANCATGTGTGAGGCCCTGNTACTAAATATTTGGTGTTCAACATCACAGTTCGAAACTGTTTACATGAGCTTGAACATATGGTCACATTTTAAAGAAAATAATTCAAGTCTGTCTTCTGTCAAGACCTTATGTTTGGTCTTCTTGCTTTTCTTTCAACATGCTTGAGTCACTGTTTTAATCATTCAGAATTTTGCTCAGTCATCAACACTTGGTTTAATCTATAAAAAAGAACGTGACTACAGCCATCACTTTATATTGACTTCCTCTGCTTCATTTTTTTATCAGACACATGAATTCCCAAAGTGACAATATTTGAGTCATTGTTTATATGTGTGTTTTGTCCTGTGCTTCATCCCAGAACTTAGGACATTCCATAGCATGTGGTTGAACATTTTATAAATATCATAGAATGAAAGAACCTAGAAGATGGTGAGTTTGGGTGGAGCAGAATCTGTTTCATTCATCATTTTATGTCCAGTCCCTCATCAAGTGTTTGCAAGTCCAACTATCCCAGAAGCAATGCTGGTTGAATTAATGAAAAAATGGGTAAATGAAATCCAGGATGAGTTCTGTCAGGACAAAATAAAACCTAATTTTACAGTATTTGAGGACGTCACACAACTAAAGAAAAATGACTTTCTCATTAGAGCTCAGGATGCATGATGAGATGTAGTTTTCTTTTCTCCATCAGGGAATCGCAGAACCTGAGCTGCAGGCTCTGAAGACCTATGTTCCCTGACTCGAGGGCCTGGGCAGATCCAGATGAGTGTGATNCCTGTCATGGTTTAAAAGGTGGAGGAGCATACTCCATAGTCAAGGTCAATGTCAACTCTCAGTCACTATGAAGTTCTTTCTATCCAGGCTGAGTGCCCTATTCCTTCCTTATGATTAATAAACATTCAAGAAAATAAGGCAGATAATTTTGTACCTTATCTATAAATAACACATCCAGGATTCTATTGATTCTTCTTAGAGTAATATGAAAAGAGATGAATATTCAAACAAATGGGCCCATTTCTGAGAGCACANTAAGCATGGTCTGGGAAGTAGTTAGAAGTCTGTTAGAAGTAGTCTGGGTGGGATGGTGGTATTGACACTTCCACTGCTCTCTGTAGAAGTGCATAGTTATATATGCACATATACATACCTATACATTTGTATTTCTCCAGGGTGAGTTTCTTGATCAAATCATTTATATAACATATCCATTAAAGAGATAGAAAGAACCTACATCAAGGTTTAAGAAAGCCCTGACTGAAATCAGACTTCACTGATCAGTCTAATGTTTTGAAGAGCTGAGGGTGTGTTCTGGGAGGTGTACTTTCAGTCAGCAGTCCTGGAAAAGCTAGAGATGTAGCTGCCCTTAAGCTGAAGGCAAGACCCAGCCTGCAGTTTGTATGAGTTTAATGTGGAGTCCTGCTGGAAGACTCAAATAAACCAGATGAGTGAAAATATAAAATATAGTTCAGAATAGAAGGAAAATCCCAGGCTGAGACACACACACACACACACACACACACACACACACACACACACACACACACACTATGGGGGATGCCAAGATGATTCAATTAACATGTACATGAGTATTCTTATTTACATCAAAACCTTAACTACTTAGGATTATTAATAGTATTGACAAATCTTTTGGAAAACTTAACTGTNTATCTGTTCTGTTATTTTGATGCCAATTCTGGGGTCCGGCTTCATAAGGGACTAAATGTTACTACTGGTCAACAGTAATAGCACAATTTAAAAAAAATACGCAGAAAGTTGAATAAATATTTCTTCAAAGAAGACATCTGAATGGCCAATGATAAACTAAAAAGGGATTCAACTATAGGAGAATGTTTTTTCCGGGTCCCGCCAGGCCCCACAAATCTTGTTTTCTCCATCCTACCCAGTCCCGCCAGGCCAGCCTGTAGCCACTTAGAAAATAATCACTCAGAAGCTTATATTAATTATAACTACTTGGCCATTAGCTCAGGCTTATTACTGACTAGCTCTTACACTTAAATTAACCCACTTCTATTGATCTATGTGTTGCCATGTGTTCTGTGGCTGTACCAGTCTGCTGGCATGTTATTTCTTTGGTGGCAGCTGGTATCTCCTGACTTAGCCTTCTTCTTCCAAGAATTCTCCTTGTCTGCTTATCCTGTCTATACTTCCTGCCTGGCTACTGGCCAATCAGCATTTTATTTATCAACCAATCAGAGCAACACATATTCACAGTGTGCATAAAGACATTCCCATCATTTCCCCTTTTCTTTCTATTTAAAAGGAAGGTTTTGACTTCAACATAGTAAAATTACATAAAACAAAACAGTTATCTAGCAATAATTACAGTTACAATATCTAGTCTAATTGTATTTGACAAAATTAAAGAAAATATTCCATCCTATATTTGTGAGTCTAAAGTTTTATATCTAATTTATCTTTTATTGTAACCAAGGAAATTATAACTATCTAGTTTTCAACTACATCAAAGACCTCAGAAGGATATAATATTATCTAANTAAACAGGAAGAGCATTGGAAGCAACTTTCAAAAATCTAGAATGACAGAGACAGCTGGCTACCTGGACAGTTACCCAAAGTTCTTCTGCAATGTTGGGGCATCCATTCTTCAGCCTACAGGCCTAGAGTCTCTCAGTCAATTCTCTCTGTGTCTTGTAGAATGTCTGGCAGTTTCTTCTGAGAATCAGGAACCTGAAGAACCATCTTGTCTTGCAAAGTTTAGTGGTCACCTTCCTATGGATCCTGCATGTCTAGTCAATATAAAATTTTTTCAAGTAGTCCAGGCAAGAACAGTTTCTTGGCCAAATGGCTCTTTTGGCCAAGAAGAAGATAAATTCCATATGGAGTGTCTTTGAAGCCCATCTTTCTCTTTGAAGTAAATTGGTGCTGCTAGGAGCAGACATGTCTCACTGTCTAGAAAGTCTAAGTTTTAAAAACATTTTAAATGCCATATTCTGTAGGTCTTTGAAATGTTTGAANATTACCTAATTGAATTATATCTATGTATACCTAGAAAACAAGCTGACTATAAGTTTGATTATCATAGAAGACTAATTATTAATCTGTATTTCTTAATTATCCATAAAGTATAACAAAATTAACTTTAAATTTGTGTCAATAAACTAAAATCTATAGCAATATAAGACATTTTAAACAAGTTGCTCTTTAAAAGTAGGTTCAACAATCCACCCTTTTTTCCTACCATATCTATATCCTATATTTCCATATCATATCTCCCTTTCTTCTTTTAGAAAGATATTGACTATGACCAATAACAATTTGTAACCAACAACCTAAACAAAGACGAACATCCATAATCCAGTTTTTGGGAATGTGGATGTAGTTTTCTAGACTACTTCCTGGTGATGGGGGCGCTGGTAGTCTTATGGGGATCTTGAGAAAATTTGAGATAACGGTCAAGTCCTAGGGAGACCGGCTATAACCTTTGTTGATAGGTACCATCTGTTAAGGTTCAGGAGGTCTGGTTTGATCAAATCTGATCCATCTTAACCTGGAACAAATCCACAGCCTCTTGCCTCCTGTGGAAACAAAATCAGAGCCGCCTTTCCAAAGCAACATAATCTTAGATCCAAATTTTGAAGTCAAGATATCTTTAAAATATACATGTTGATTTAACTCAGCAGCTTTTACAATCAAATGTCTCTCTGAATTTAAAAATCCCAAAGACAACACAATCCAGATTCTCTGTATAATATCCATCTTTATGTGGCTTATTATATTATTTTTACTGTCTCTTTAAATGCTTTATTTTTTTAAAACTTTCTATTTCTTTATATAACTGTCTATATTACTTTAAGTATAGGCGGGGTAGGCAGACAAGGAGAATTCTGGGAAGAAGGATGAGTCAGGAGACACTAGCCACCGCCAAAGGAACAGCATGCCAGCAGACCAGTAAAGCAACAGAACATGTGGCAACATATAGATTAATAAAAATGGGCTGAGTTTAAGTGTAAGAGCTAGTCAGTAATAAGCCTGAGCTAATGGCCAAGCAGTTATAATTAATATAAGCCTCTGAGTAATTATTTTATAAGTGACTGTAGGGCCTGAGCTAATGGCCAAGCAGTTATAATTAATATAAGCCTCTGAGTAATTATTTTATAAGCGGCTATGGGACCGTGGGGCTTGGTGGCATCTGGACAAGACTTTCTACTGTATTCAACACCATTACACCAAGACAATGAGCATCATGGAGATGTCACTTCATATTTCTTAAGATGGCTATCATCAAAATGATTTAATAAGTGTTGGTGAAAATGTGGAGAAAGAAAGGAATCACCTACATACTGTGGGTGGGAGTATAGATAGTCGTAGCCATGGGGAAGACAACAGAGGTACTTCACAAAATGCAAATCAGGGCCAGTGATATGGTTAAGTGGGTATAAACAGTTAGTACAAATCCCAATGACTTAGGCTATAACTCTGGAACCCATAAGGTAGAAAGAGAGAACTAACTCTCAAAAGTTGTTCTTTGACCTCCCTATACATGCTGCCCACCCCAAATAAATAAACAGAATAATACATTAAAATNGAGCTGATGTGATTACACTTGGCCATAATTCCAGCTCTCGAGAGGCTAAGGTGTTAAATCCAAGTTTTAAATCCAAGTTTAAAGTTATTCTGGGTTACCTAGTTAGCTGCTGTCCAAAATAAATAAATAAATAGATAGATAGATAGATAGATAGATAGATAGATAGATAGATAGATAAATAAATAAATAAATAAATAAATAGTAAAACTACCAGATGATCCAGCAATCTTGCTACTAAGTACATATCTGGATGAAACAAAATTTCAAAGAAATATCTACACTTTCATGTTTGTTACTGTGTTATCATAACACCAAGATATGGAAATGATATCTGCTAAGAGATGAATGGTACAGAAAGTGTGTGTGTGTGTGTGTGTGTGTGTGTGTATGTTATTTAGTCATTAAAAAGAAGGATTTTCCCTCTACTTTTTACAGTATTCATGAACATTGTGGAGGACATCGTACTAAGTGAAATAAGCCAGTCTAGGAAGACAAACACTGCGTAAAGTCACTCATGTGTAGAACCCAGAGTTTGAAAGTAGAATGGTAGGTGCCAATTATTTGATCTGTTTTTCTTAATGTTTTTATTTACTGATTTTCATTTAGTTGTTTTTAATAAGCATTATTTTAATTATACATGTTTATGGGGTACAATGCAGTAATTCTATTTTTATATATGATATATCAGCCAGGGTGATTAATATTTCTATATCCTCATCACTTTGTGTTCAGAATCTTTAGCCTTTTCTTATAATTTATGATTTGTAGAAAGTTATTATGAATTGCAGCCATTGCACTGTGTTGTAGAAAATGAAACTGTTCCTTCTGTCACCTAACCTTTTTTTACTTGTAACTCACACTTGAAATGTTAGTTTCTAAGTTGGAACTACATTCTGTGATTTGTGTATTATTTTAAAATCAAAGAGTAAACACATTCTCCCAACATCATTGAGAGACAGGACATAATTATGTCCACTGAATATATTTGNAAAGGATTGTGCATACTAAAAATTTCAATTATATTTTGATTTAGCCACAAAACACTCAAACCCAGTGACTTATTTTTCATGTGAAGGATCACATTAAGGGAGCAGATGAAAAATGCTAGTTTAATTAATAATCACCATATTATAGAAAATCATTTAATTTCCCACCCTAAATGGTAGTGGTACAAGTGTTAATTTTGCATTTTCTAAGTTTATGAGCAAAGTCTATAAGAAATGTCTCTGTGTATAACAAGGATAACTTGTGATCTTGTCAAACATCACTAAACACAGAAAGGCTGTATATGGCCTATAGTTCTGAAATTGCTTCATGATAAAGCAACACTTGGAGAATTTGATATTCTCCAACCATTAATATAGAGAGCAATTATTTGGATATAAATTAATGCATTCTTTAATAAGGACAGGATTGNATAGATAGCTTTTTAGAAAGTACTAAGAACAAAGGGGAAGGTGCTTTCCTTGCATTTCTCTATTCTTAGTTTGGTGTCTAATAGATTAGCAAATCTTACTGCTGTTACCCACATCTCCATCCCCACCACTGTCCCTCCAATCTAAGATCCTATATCTTATTCCTCAGACTACTTTATGGAAACCTTCTGGCCATCTTCTTACTCCTACTATTAAGTCTCTATAATTTTCATTATAGCAGTTGGAGTGACTGTTCAAAATATTTAATCAGATCACATCTTCATAGTATTTAATTTAAATTTTTAATTAAAAAATTACTTTATTTATTTGTTTAGTGTGGGAGAGCAAATGAGCCACAATGCATTTAGTCATTAGAGGTCAACTTTTGGAAGTTGGTTCTCTCCTACTGTGTGTTTCCAGGAATTGACTTAGTTATCAAGGCTGATGGCATATGCTTTTATTCATCTATAGGGCCATCTTCCAGCCCACACAGTATTTAAAAACCTCCCAATAGTAGTATGTAATAGAAATATGTACATGTATAAATCCTCTTGTGACCCATCTTCTGCCTGCCAGTCTGACTTCATATCATTTTCCCTGACCTATGGATTTCTAACCACCCTTGATATGAGCACAGTTGGCGCTACTTCCTCAAAGGCCCCGATCTTTATACTATAGCATTCTGTGTCAATTACCCACAGTTCACTCATTTCTAGTGGGTATCATGCATGTATATTTGTTCCATTATTTGGCAGACAGAGCATATGGTAACCCTACTTATTTTTGCCTTCTGATAGCCATGCTTTTGTGCGATGTCCTCCCCTGGGATATAGAAACAATCTGTCTCTTGTTTCTAAGCAGTATCTGATGACAATGGTGGTTGACTATCATTCTCACAGGTTGCAGGCAGCAAAGTCAGTGGCATGTCACTGCCATGGATTAGGACACATTACAAAAGAATCCTTTTTATTAGCTAGCTTGCTCTACTTNCTCTTCGTTGGCTTTGAAGTAGCCATCTGTCAAGCTGTGAGAGGCTTCCGTGGAGATGCTTGCATGACAAGCAACTGTGGGTGCTTTTATTAATTGAATAAAACCCTGAATATTAACCCGGAAGTTCAACACTTGAAAAGAATTAATTACTCGGAAGAGGTATCAAATCCCAGGTAAGGACCCAAGCCTCATTCATACTTAATGGCAGCTGTACAGGACCCTAATCAGAGGATTCAATTCGGCTATGTTCCACTCATGAACAGTAGCTATGTGATAATAAAGTTGTGTTGTTTTGACTTGCAAAGTCAGTGATAATTTATTTACAATAGATGAGCACTATACAGGCTTCTTGTCTCTCACTTGCTAGAATATAAGCTCCAGTGCTTAGAAGATTGCTGGCCATGTAGTCTTTAATAGTTGTTTGTGAAAAGAATGAATGAAATCAATTAGATTGTGAAACAGTTGAAATGAAATACAGCACTGAGTCAGTAGAATGGACAGACAATACATACATAATGTCCAAATGACGGATTTAAGATGGAGTAAACCTAGATTTCAACAGCAGGTCAAATAGGACTGCAACAAGGAAATGGTTTTACCTCTAGTTTTGTTTTGTTTTTGTCTTTTCCTTTCTTTCTGATTATTTGTATTTATTTGTTTGTGTTTGTGTTTGTGTCTGTGTGTCTGTCTGTCTGCCTGTCTGTCTGTATTGTGCATATAACCAGGCCATCTGCAGAGGCCAGGAAAGGGTGTTGGATTTCCTTGGACCTGGAGTTACAGGAAGCTGTGAGCCACTCAATTTGGGTACCAGGAACTGAACTTTGGTCCTCTTCAAAAGCAGCAAGAGCTCTTAATTGCTGAGTCATCTCTTCACTTCTTATTTCTTAAATAATGATGATAATGCTCATTTCATGTATGAAGTAGGTCATAGGGAAGGATTAAAAATACAGCATTTAACATCTGAAACATNATAAGCGTACAGGAAACTAACTATAAGACAGAATTCCACTTTTCTATTTGTTCTTCATTTTTTCCTCAAAAGGAAGTAGAGTTTGTAAATGTCAAAAAACTAAAATTCTTAATACGAGTTTGATGAGGATTTTGGAATTTAAGAGAAAAGCAAGTTCGATATAAGGAGGAAAGACAGAGACTATTTTTGTAATACCAAGCCATGATTTAGAAATGCATCAACAAAAATCACAAGCAAAATAAAAATCAAACTTTTAAGAAATTATTTGGGAATTTAAAAGCTATTCCGAAAATACATAACTTTTACTGAGCACTTATATTGTGGCAGGCA
>LZPO01055373.1:0-11996 GCA_001675575.1 Neotoma lepida
GCTAAATGAGTAAATAGTGCAGTGAAAAGTATAGAAAATACACTGTACACATCGTATTAACAATAGAAACTCAAGTAAAGCATTTTCACTCATTACATTATTGAACCAAAAGATAAATATAAACCATATGTCACAAATGTTAATCATTAATGTCATAAATTGCTAATTTTATTGTGTATTCATTTCCTGCCTATTGTGTTTAAATTAATTAAACATTTGACATGTTAAAAATCAAAGTTACACATAATTATAGTAGTTATATTACTCTAAAACTAAGAATTAGCAGGGAAACACAGTGATGAGCCATAGTTGTTTTTGCTAATTTTTTTTTTCTATTTTATTCTGGTGTATATATGTGTGTAGTTTGTGTGTGTTTTTGTATGTATACACATGTACATGTAAGGAGGATATTGATGTCTTCCTCTTTTTCCAACTTAATTTTTTGAGATAGTCTCTCACTCTGCCATCTCATTGATTGGCCTTGATTGGCCCTAATTACTTGGCTTGTTCCCTCTAGCTTGCTACCCTTTTTACACAGCCCAGCCTCACCTGTAGGGTAGAAGGGCCAGGTAAATCTTTAGTTTCCATGGAAGGACAGACAAGCCTATATTCAAGGCCAGAGACTAAACATTTCTACTTGCTTGTTTTCTGTTTAAATGAAGAATAATCCAAAGAGATGAGGAGGATGTTATAGATAGGAATTCCATAAAGTAGACAACCTCACTTGGCCTTGAACTCACGAACTCTGTTGTGTCATTGTTGGGTATTCAGCACCTACCTTCCCTACACACATACTTAGAATCTGTACATCCACAACTATGTGACATAATAATAATAATAATAAATAATAATAATAATAATAAAAAGATCATGCAAAGAAAACCACCCTGGCCCTGAAACCAGAGCCAGTGACAGAAACCCACCCTGGCCCTAAAACCAGAGGTGGTGAAAGAAATCCCCCCTGGCCCTGAAACTCAAGCCAGTGAAAGAAATGTTCTCTGACGCTGAAACCAGAGCCAAAGAAACACACTTTGGTCCTAGAACCAGATCCAGTGAAAGAAATACATCCTGGCCCTAAAACTTAGAGCCAAAAGGCTAAAAGAGCAAGTGAAAGAAACACAGTTTAAATCAGAACCATCTCTGCCCCTGACCAAATAAACCAACTAATGCCGAACAGGAAAACTAACCAGTCACTGAGCAGGAAATCTCCCTGGAAAAAGTCCACCCCTAAGAAGCCCTAATAAGCCCCTCTGCCTAGTCAGTTATGGGTTGTCCTTTTTCTACCCTGGCAGAGGCAGCCACTCCCCTAGACTCCTCCTTCCCAAATAAATCTCTTTCTTAAAGGAGTTTTGGGTGATGATCTTCCACAGGTGCAGAGCAGAGAATCTTTGCTGAGAACTTTCTGAATCTTTGCTCTTAAGGTGGCTGAACAGAAAAAGTAATAACTTATCTCAGGAGCCAGAGGAGATTGCTTCATTTCTGTAGGGGTTTCCCCTTTAGCACCGTGAAGCAGAAGAAGTAACATCTTGGGCCTGAGCTGAGAAGAAATGGATGCCTCCGCCAGGATGTTCCCTTAGGGGAGGAGAACAGAAGAAACGGATACCTCTGCTGGGAAGCCCCTTAAGGGGGTGGTGGAGCAGAGCTCAGCTGTAATGGCTCTCTCAGAGAGGAGCTGGACTGCTACATCCTGCGGGGAGCCCATCCCCCACTGCACCCCAGCTTCAGGTATAGCTCGACTCCTGTCAAGTCAGGATACCTTTCTCCTCACAGATGTAGGTATCCAGGATACCACTCTCCACAGCTGTAGGTACAGCCTGACTTCCTGCACAAATCAGGATACCTTTCCCTCCAGAGCTGTAACACTTGCATCATCTGCCTAAGGACGGCACTGCTCATAGTGGGCTGGGCCCTAGTACATCAATTTGTAATTAAGAAAATGTCCAACAGACATGCCTCCGGGTCAAGCTACTGAAGACAATTCCACAACTGAGGTTCTCTCTTCTCGGCTATGTTAAGTTTAACTACGACAATTGATCTTCCCCTAATGGTACCAAAAAGCAAGATGTTTGAAGCATATATGTTAAAAATGTATGCTAGAGGCTATTTTGTAAATGAAAGAATTTTTGTATAATTAAATCCATCCCTCCAAAATGATATTTGAGGGACTGGAGGATGGCTCAGTCAGTAAAATGCTTGCCTTGCAAGCATGAGAACTTGAGTTTGGATTCTCAGCGCTCTTCTAAGAAAACAGGCATTGCCATGTGGCCAGCAGGTTGTACCAAACTTGTGAGCTCCAGGTTCAGTTGAGACCCTGACTCAAAAAATAAGGTAGAGAGTGCTAGAGGAAGACATATGATCTCATCCTCTGGTCTTCACACAGACTATGTATACACCACAAATAAACGAACTCCCCCCTCCCCAGTCAGGGTTTCTGTGTAGCGCTGGCTGTCATCGAACTCACTCTGTAGACCAGGCTGGCCTCTAATTCGCAGCGATCTGCCTGCCTCTGCCTCCTGAGTGCTGGGATTAAAGGAGTGCGCCACCACCACCCCAGCTGCACAATTTTTTAAAAAAGATAACATTTAAAAGAATTTTGAATATTTCACTTTAGTACAACTCAAATAGTGAAACGTTCAAAGGAAAGGGCAATCATGCTATTGAATTGATAATACTGTCAACTGTTGCCAATATATGCAGATTTAATTACATTTAAAATAAACTTAAAAGACCTAAGAGTAAAGTATAACTTGTAGAGGTATTAACTGCCAATGCAAACTGCTTATTTATTGAAGGCCCCTGTTGATGGGTAATTTGGCAGTCTTCCACCTGTGTCCCTAAGTAAGCTAGGCACTCAATACAAAATAAAATACTAAATTAGTTTCTTCCTGCTACATATGAATTTATTCTCAATTCTAACTGAATAAATTGATGCTTATTATTCTTACATACCACTATTTCAATGATCTAAAATTCTTCTTAACAATTTCTTTGTGATTACAGTACTCTTAATTTTAATAGTAAATGATATGAATGGTGAAAGTAGTATATGTACTGTATTACTTTTAAGTACGCTATTTGCCCAATAAACCTGAAGTTATTTTCATCCCCAGTTTTACTTCAACAGAAAAGTGACAACATATGTTACTACTTGTTTTTACTCATTGTGCTTTTAAAATTATAATTTGTCACTATAATTATATATATATATATAATTATATATACATATATAAGTTATAATATTCCACTGTGTTAAATTTCCATTAACTCATACAACTTTAAAAACAAGTAAATTGTCAAAAATAAGCTAATTGATTCTTCCTATTGAACACATGAGGTCATTGAGACTTAAATGACTTATTCAGGTCTACACAGCATCTGAGCACTAAAACTGTGGTCCGAATAGGCTATATAGAAATTGCCCTGGTCAATTAGTGTAACTAAAAAATTTGTATTGTTTCCTTACAAAACTCATACTGCTTACTTTACTCTTTTCTTATTACCTTTCTTAAGAATTTAATAAATTCTATTGTATTCTTTTAATTTATAGCTCGCAATGTTTTTTTTTTTTTTCTGAACCATTTGGAAAATTCATGCAAAACACTGAATAGAGAACTGCAATTAATTTAGAATGCCAAGCATGTTTTTTCTGTGCATATTCCCCCTTTCAAGTTTATTAAGTTGGGTATTTTAAGGTTCTTTTCTATAAAATAATTTGGGCCATAATTGGACCCATCATGATAGAATGGTGAAACAATAAAGCCTAACAGGGAAGCCTGCCTTGCAGTCAGACTGCTGTCCTGTTCTTCATTAGCATTTTCTGAATGTGAGGCATGAGAAGAGCTAACTATCTCTTTGCATGTGATTCCTGACTCGGGAAAATGTACAGACCAGTAATATCATGTCTCTATGGGAATGATTAATGAGTATACAGATTTTGGAATGAAGGCCTAGAAAGTATGCAATTAAGGGCTAGTCAGATGGCTCAGTGGGTGAAGGTCGTGCCAGAACTGACAGCCTGAGTTGGGTCCCTGCATCCACAGGGTGAAGGGAGAAGTAAGACTCTCCAAAGTTGTCTGCTGGTCTCCACCTGCTGCTTGTAACTTTTTAAAAAGTGCGCAGTTAATGTCAGGTACTCCAATGAAAGGAATGGTAAGATAAAGGATGCTTAGTTAGGTGCTGCCCCTACTGGCTGTCTCTATTTCCATCTGTGATCTACTTTACTTTCTCTGCCTTAGGACTCTTGGCGTCATTTTAACTGGAAATGCACTTTCATTTTTCACTGCATTAAATATACAAGCTTTCTCGATTATAAAAAGCTTGGTACTTTACAGTAGCTTTATATGATTTCTGTTCTTTTAGGCGAGTGCACAACATACAAATTGAGTTACTCTCTAATCCATCACTCTGAGTGTGTGGCTTTGGCATTGCATACTGGTTGGTTAATAGCACTAATGATGTTCTCAGCAGTATGATGGCTTTTTTAGCACAAGTTTCAATCTTCACTAATATTCCTGTGCAACATTCTCCTTTATCATTTTGTCATTTTCCTGATGGATTTCCATACACTGAGGTATTTGTAAAATCTATCAACTGTCAATTTTAGGATTACATTTTTGCTACACAAGGTAAGCTTTCTAAATGTCTCATTTCAAGCTTAGAAATGATCACTTCTTTTCTTCTTAGGGGAATGATTTTCTCCTCATTATAAA
The DNA here is from genome assembly GCA_001675575.1 of Neotoma lepida. NCBI lineage: Eukaryota > Metazoa > Chordata > Mammalia > Rodentia > Cricetidae > Neotoma > Neotoma lepida. The sequence goes on from LZPO01055373.1 coordinate 4,710, forward strand.
GCAAATTATGAAGCCCAAATTCATCTTAAATTTCTTCTTCCACAAAATTGTGTAAGAAAGAAATATCTCTTAGGCTTTATCCTCATTTCTGTCTTTTAATCCATGGGCTGGCATAGCACAAAATCAAGTTTCAAGTCTAAAGAGAAAGCTTTGAAATGCCTTTAGAATCATATTTTTAAACAAGCTTATCTTAAAGTTTTCTAATATATATCTTCCCACATTATAATTATTTAACTTACTATGAATAAATTTTCTGAGCAGTTAAATTTATATAATTAAAGACGAATATAAGAAATTATTTGATTTAGTTCCTTTTTCAATAAGGTATTTAGAGTCATTTCTAATCGTATGTATTGACATAAACAAAGTTGTTTATTTTTTACTAAATTTTGATGTTTCAAAGGAACATTTTTTTCTCTATCAAATCTAATATCATAGTCCAAGAAAAATGAAAATAACTGCTGAAAAGAAATGATCAAAGCAAGTATGTCCTGGGCCTGATCACAATGACTGCCTGAAACTTCAGGACACATGAACTAGAGCACACAGTAAGCCAGGTACAAAATGTTATTATGACAGTAGCCCATATATAGAAAAACAAAAGAATTTGCCAATAAGGTTTCCATAGGACACAAATTTATCTACTTGTCTAATTTGTTCTTAACATTTTGAGGTTTAGCCAAGCATTTTGAAAACATGTTAATTATGGACTGTCTCTCTCTCTCCGCAGACAGCTGTGCATCCTGGTCCTGTCCACATACAATCCGAAGGGGAAGCAGCAACTTAGTTCTGTCAATTTGTCCAATAACCCTTCTCTCCTGTTTGTTCCCACAACTTTGCAGTCTGTTCACACAACTCTTCCCCAAACTGCAATTTCCTTAAAATTGCTGCGATTCCAGCAGTTAACATTTTCCAGTGACCATTTACAGTCTCCCATCGGCCCAATGTCCTTACCAACTTACTCTGTAAGACCTAAGTTCCTTGATCCCGCTACATTTTGACATTCAGCTCTCTTTTGAGAAAACTTCCAATTTTACAGCTGTAAGACTCTTGCCAACCACATAAGAGACTCTTAGAATCTAGCCCTCTTAGAATCTTTCTTCTCATCTCACTATATTCACTCAGAAAACAACTCTTGTGATGCTGAAGAGATAATCCACTGGTCAAGAGCAATTGTAGATTATGCAGAGAACCCAGGTTCAGATCTCAGCACCCACAGGGTGGTTCACACCCTCTGTAATTCCATTTTTATGGAATTGGATACCCTCTTCTAGCATCTCTAGGCACCAGGCACTCACATGCTATATAGACACACAGAACTCATAAGTGTATTTTTACTCATATATGTGAAAATAAACGAATCTTAAAACAAAAACAAAACAAAAAAACCTTTCAAAATCTTTGTGGACTACTTGTAGCCTAAGCTGGGTAATGTTGCTGGGAGGAACCCTTCCACCAAATTATGCACTTATGGTAGCACTCTTTCTGAAATGCTTTGATTTATTTTGGATGATTTTCTCTTGTTCCTTTACTACTGTGTCACATGCCTATGACAGTTTTTTAAGTTTTCTAGTGACGGCTTAACTTACTCATCTGTAGGGAGGCATGCCATATGTTTAAAACAGGATAGAATCCATCAAATGGTGGGCTAGTCTGTTGGGACAACTATGGCAATATCCTTGGTGAGGTGGCTATTATACATCAGATAATACTTCTTACCTTTTAGGAGGCTAGAGTTTCCTGGAGCATTCAAAGGGCTGGCAGATTAGTACCTGAGGAAGCCTGTTTCTTCACAAAGAGCAGTTCTCTGACTGTTAACCCACTTGGTCAAAGCAGTTGGGCATCTCTGAGGTCTCTTTTGTGAGGGCACTTTTGCATTTATGATGTCTTTACTATTATGACTTAATCAGCTCCCTCCCCAACTCACTTCCTAACATTGTCAGCATCTGAATTGGCAGAGGCAGAGAAAGGCAGGCATTCAGTAAGCAAACAAGAAATACTAGATGGTTTAAATTCCAGATTGGTAGCGATTGTCTTTCTATAATAAAGAGGGAAATGTAGTCATACTATACACTAAGACAGTGGTGGCAGTGAAGAATCAAGGACTTAGGCCCAGTAACAACTCAGATCTGCGTTGTTTCAATGCCTGGAAGTGTAGAACTGGGCTCTCAGCTATGGTTTCCAGAAGGGAACTCAGCTCTGCAACACCTTGATTTTAGGAGAGTGAAGTTTGTACTAGACTTTTTCCCCTAAAAGACTGTTAAGACTATTATTTTAAAGTACCTTCTTTTATAGATTTCTTTTGCTGCAAGAAAATACTTGAAAAAAAATAAAGGAAAAACATTCTATATTAGCTCATGGTTTCATTCAATCTGCTCACTTGCTTTGGAGCCTGTGATGAGGCAGGTCATGATGGCAGTAGGTGGTAGAGCAAAGATGGCAGCCTTATGGTAGCCAGTAGGCAAAAGAGACCATGCCCAGGACCCCATATCCCCTTAAAGGACATGCCCCCAATAAACTAACTTCTCTCACTAATCCTTACCTACTGAAGATTCTACCACCTTCCAATAGCATCACAAGCTAGTAACCAAGCCCTTACTTAGTACAGAGGACTTTGGGTCCATTAAGGCTCAAACTATAATAACAACAAAGCAGGTAGTAATTTGTTATAGAAGCAACAAAGAGTCATACACAATTTCTGACTTGTGATATACAGTATCATTAAAATTCACTAATGATGAGATTCCTTATGAATATTGATTTAAATTCTAGTACAGTGGTTCTCAACCTTCCTAATGCTCTGACCCTTTATTACAATTCCTCATATGGTGACCCTCAACCATAAAATCATTTAGTTGCTACTCCATCATGTAATTTTGCTACTGTTATGAATCATAATGTAAATATCTGATATACAGGATGCCTGATATGCAACCCCTGTGAAAGAGTTGTTTGACTGCAAAAGGGTTGCGGCCCACAGATTGAGAACTGCTGCTCTAATACATTGTATTCATTTCTTACAGTTTTTAAGTTGTGGAAGCAGTCTCACTCTGTATCTCTGGCTGGTCTTGAACTTCCAATCTTCCAACAATAAGATCAAAATTGTCTTTCCTTGAATACTCAGAAACCTCTAACACCTTACTGTTGTTTCTCAGTTGTGACTCACTGAGCACTTGACTCAGTTACACAGACTTCTTTTTCAAAAAGGGCCTTATTTGACCTTTGTCAAAATTTATTTCTGGAGGCCACCCCACCCCAATGCTAGTGTGTTCCTATTTCCAAGAAATCTCAAATGGATAAGAATATTAAACAATGTTAGAGACTTCACTGGCTAACATTCGGCTAACTAAAGCACTTTGCCTAAAGAAATGTGAAGCTTGCTTCATCTCCTCTCTGATAAACTAGTGCTTATGCCACCAGTTTCTAATGATAGGCTTTTGGCCCACTAGCTGTTTCCTGAAGGATAATATCTTGTCCTAAATCTGTTAGGTATTCTTTGCTTTCTGTTCTGACTCATGCTTATTATAGTTGAATGGTTTCATTGTGTAGCCAGAATTCTGATTTTATTAAAGATAATTTCAGTATATTTTTGGTGCTTTTTTCCCCTTTGAACCCATGTTTTATGTTGCTTATTAGGAAAACAACAATTTGATATTTAGAGAATGAAATTCAATGTGAAATAGGTTAGAATTTTGACTGATAACAGTGAATATTCATTACACTTTTTGTTCCCATTGGTTCAAGGTCTTCTCCATTTTGGTAATGTAAGCCTATAATCTATTGTCTACTTGTAGAACTGTATAACTAAAATAGCAGTAAATAAACTAAGTGATGCTTTCCCATCAAGCAAATTGTAGATAAAAGTCCTTCAGTACCTGTGCACAGTCCAATGATGTACCATTGTCCTTAGGAGCTCTTCTCTTTGTACCCAGGCATGTCTACATGATCTGAAGCCACCATTTTTCAAATCTTTCTTCTGACAAAAGACATATTCTCTGAAAACAAAAATAGAAACACTTCAAACTGTCAAAAATCATCAAGTTGATTCTCTCAAGTAATAAGTCTCTGAAAAATTATGGAAAAGCGTATATATTGCCTGATAGAGTTTCACTGAGTTACAGTATATTAGAGGTGAATTTCTAAGAAAATAAACATTATAATAAAAGCATATTAAGTTGGGATCATTTCTCTAAGATATTTATACCCCAGAGGGTCTCACTCTGAAGTCAGATTTAATGATATCTATTCTCATTGTCTTTTTATCTGATCTTCTAGGATTCATTTTATGGTTTTGATAACTTTCAAATGGCTCCTGAAGACACAGAGTGTGTTCTTACCTCTGCACAAGAATCTGACCTCCCATTAGCAAGAGGCCGATCTCAGTGTAAAACAGCAGCAGGCATAAAAGAAATTCATTTTTCCAATGTCTGACTACATGCCTAGAATAATCAATAAGCCATTTATCCCTCCTTGGGCTTCATTATCTTCATTCTATTCCCCAAGTCCACAAATACGGATTTTTTTTGGTTTTTTGTTTGTTTGTTTGTTTTGCTATAGAAGAAACAAAATGAAATCAAACATGTATAAAGTCTTCAATTTATCACCCTAGATTCCTTTTTATAATACTTGGCTGAATTCATTGTAGCAGCCACTTCTGGTCACCCACAAAATGGACATACTCTATACCATCATTCTTTCCTCACAGAAGTGGGCTACCTTTCTTCACAGAACCAGTCTCTCTTCTGTGGTTGTGGTTCCCACAACACTCCTCAGCCCAGATGAGAAAGATGCATAGTTTTAGGCTAATCTTTGGTTGGTTTTTGTTAGATATTGTTACAGTGAGCTAAAAGGGAACTATTTTCTCCCAAGAAAGGCTCCTCACTAGATGAAAGGGACATACTTGATAGAGGGAAATAAATATCATTGCTCCTTTATATGAAATTGCATCCATAGGTAGTGCCTACAGTCAGAGTCAGCATACATCAATGTAGTGACATAGCATGGCATGCCAGGAGCGACAAAGCAGAAAGGGACATTGCAGGGCTGTCACTGAGCCTAAGCCAACTCAACCAACACTGAGCCTAAGCCAACTCAACCAATTAACTTTCCTCCAACTTCCTATAAAATAGGGAGGTAAGGCCTATAGTTAGCAGCTTACTTGGGTCTTCAGTTAAAATTAAACATTTCTGATGTGTCTGATTTTTTTGTATAAATGATTTCAAAAATATATTGATCTACTTATAAAAATCAAGAGAATGTCAAAATAGATAAAAGTTCTTCAATTGATGGGGACCTCATTATATGAAATAGAGGCATTGGTGTGTAAAAATTGTTATATATTCTATATTCTCTCTGAGATGTGGATTCTAGCCTCTTCACTGTTAAATATGTATATCCAGGTATGTGTGTCAGGTCAGCCTTGTACCAACAGTTTGCCTGTTACCCCTCAGCACACATAGCTAAATCATCACTCTCACAAGCAAATTTCAGTGCTGCACCAAGTTCTGATACATGATAAATACTTTTGTCACATGGGAGAGTTACATATTTTTCCCAGTTGCTTTCTAATTCTACATATTCAACCCCCCAACTAGAGATTTAAAACTTTCAGGAGAAAACATTGTATCTTTTCTAAATATGAAGTTTTTTTTTTTCCTTGTCCTTACTGTAGGGTAAAAGATCTGAGCTCACTTCTTCATTTGAACACAGACCAAAACCCACCAATTTCTGAGCTTGAAAACCCAACAATCTCTGAGCTCAAAATCCCACCAAATTCCTACCCTGGAAATCTCCACCCTGGAAAACTCCTCTCCCAAGAAACCCTATAATACCTTGTACCCTGTTCAGTTCTCGGCTGCTTTTCACCCTAGCAGGGACAGCCACCTTTTTGTGTCTTTCCCAATAAATTTCCTGTCTGAGGTTTGTTGTGTGGCATGACTTTGTGATATTCCTTGGCTCCCAACTGCCAGGATACCTTTCTCTTCACATCTCAGCACTTCCACTAGGGAATCCTTTCGCCTCAGAGATGCAACACTTATACTTCCTCCCTAAACAATACAGCATAGCAACTGGAGCATCTTACATATGAAGTATTATGACATCATAACTTTTAAAGATGATTTAAAGTAATTTTGGTGACTTGCAAATGCCAAGCCATGGTACATATGGTATGTAAATAATCCCTTAAAAAGTACTCGGAACAGCTGGGCGGTGGTGGCGCACGCCTTTAATCCCAGCACTCGGGAGGCAGGCGGATCTCTGTGAGTTCGAGGCCCGGGCTACCAAGTGAATTCCAGGAAAGGAGCAAAGCTACACAGAGAAACCCTGTCTCGAAAAAAAAAAAGAAAAAAAAAAAAGTACTCGGAACAATGGCTGTTTCAATCTCTTTTTCAGCATACTTTAACATTTCATGGAGTATGTCTTCATAAGCAATTACCAAATAAAAATTTCTACTTTGAAATTGTTTTAAATTATAGCTTTGCCTTAAACTAGATAGAGGCTGCTGACTGTTAACATTTTGGTGAGGATAATATTGACTAAATTATTTTGTGTTCTTTTGGAGGGGGAGGGACCACTGAGAAAATTTCTCTGGGACCTCAACAGTAGAAACTGTTGTGCTTTTTCTATGCACATGATCCCACACTGGGTGTGGTGACTTAGCTGTAAATAGGATTTGAGAGGCTGAGACAGGAATTAAAAAGGAAGGCAGGATCTAGGGAGATGGCTCAAAACCATCTGAACAAAAGAGAACCCCACTGTTTACAGTAAATTGTATAGGAGATTATGCAGCTATGGCTGCAAACCTCAGACATATTACTGTGACCCAAATTTAGCAAACATCAGATGACATTACCAATGTATAATTAATCTCCACTTAAAAAACATTCTTGTTTCATTATTTTGCTGCTATTTTCTCATCTTTTCTCTTCTGGATTTTCTTCTCTGATTTACCATCTACCACAGGTCTGTTCCACTCTCCTGGTCAACAAGGTGTTATGTTTGAAGATTTTTTTGTACTTTAAAATCCCTCTTAAACTAGTCTTGTGCTTTTTATTTAGCTACAATACACCTTGCCACTGTTAGAGACTAAGGGAAGAAAGATTATGCCTTCCTATGCTCCTGCAGAGGTGACACAGGATTCCATTAAAGATCTTATTTAGGGTCATGAGATGGCACAGCAGGTAAAGAAGCCTAGAGACCTGGGTTTCCTTGAGTAAGAGAAAACCTAACTTTATAAACTCTCTCTCTCTCTCTCTCTCTCTCTCTCTCTCTCTCTCTCTCTCTCTC
>LZPO01055373.1:96541-108116 GCA_001675575.1 Neotoma lepida
GGGAGGAGGGAGGAGAGGGGGATCTGAGGTTGGTATGTAAAAGGAGTGGAAGATCTTTTTAATTTAAAAATAATAAACTAAAAAAATAAAAATAATTTTAAAAAAAGAAAACTGAAATAATTCTCTGCATTCTATCAGATCACCATGGATTAAAGCTGGATATNATCAACAACAGAAACATCAGAAAGCCTACAAACTCATAGAAACTGAACAACTATCTACTGAATTAAAACTGGATCAAGATAGAAGAAAAGAAGGAAATTAAATACTTTCTAAGTTTCATGGAAAATGAATATAAAGCATTTGAAGCTTATGGGACACAATGAAAGCAGTATAGGAGTCAAGTTCATAGCACTAAGTGCCTGCATAATAATCAGAGAAATCTCAGATTAGCAACTTAACAGTATATCTGAAAGCTCTAGAAAAAAAATGAACTAAGCATACCTAAGAGGAGAAGATGGCAGAAAATAATCAAACTGAGGGCTGAAATCAATAAAATAGAATCAAAGAGAACAATACAAAGATTCAATGAAACAAAGAGTTGGGTTTTGAGAAAATCAACAAGATAGACAAACCCTTATCCAAACCAATTAAAATAAGGAGAAAGACTATCCAAATTAACAAAATCAGAAATGGAAAGTGGGGCATAAAAACAAACACTGAAGAAATCCAAGCAATCATTAGGTCATACTTTAAAAACCTATCTGCCACAAAATTGGAAAATCTAAAATAAATATATTTTCTCAGTCAATACTACTTAGCAAAGTTGACTCAAGCTTAGGTAAACAATTTAAATAGACCTAAAAACCCTAAGAAAATAGAAATCAGTCATTAAAAGTCTCACAACAACAAAAGGCCTAGGTCCAGGAGGTTTTAGTGCAGAATTCTACTACATGTTCAAAGAAGAGCTAATGAGAACACAAGTCAAATTATTCCACAAAATAAAAACAAAAAGAACATTGCCAAATTCATATTATGAGGCCACAGTTACCCTGATACCTAAGACACACAAAGATTCAACAAAGAAAGAGAACTACAGATCAATTTCCCTTATGAACATTGATGCAAAAACACCCAATAAAATGCTCACAAACTGAATCCAAGAACACATCAAAATGATAATACACCATGACCAAGTAGGCTTATAATTCAGGGATTCAGCGATGGTTCAACACCCTTGTTGAAAATCAATCAATGTAATAATCCACCATGTAAACAAACTGAAAGAAAAAAACNACATGATCATTTCATTAGATGCAGAAAAAGCCTTTGACAAGATCCAACAGCCCTTCCTGATAAAAGTGTTATAGAAAGTATAGATAAAGGAACATATCTCAACATAATACATGCAATTTATAGAAAGCCTGTTGCCATCATCAAATTAAACAGAGAGAATTTCAAATCAATTCCACTAAAATTAGGAACAAGACAAGGCTGTCTACTCTCCTCATATCTATTTAATAGAGTACTTGAAGTTCTAGCCAGTGCAAAAACAAAACAAAACAAAAAAAACAGAGGAAGATCAAGGGAATACAACTGGAAACAAAGAACTCAAAGTCTTGCTATTCACAGATGATATATAAGTGTGAAAGAATATGGACCCCAAAGGCAGAGACACTATTAGGAGGTATGGCCTTGTTGGAGGAAGTGTGTCATTGTAGGGGTGGGCTTTGAGGTCTCTTTTGCTCAAGTTTCCCTCACTGTGGCAACTACTTGACTTTCTGTTGCATGGAAGATGTAGCACTCTCTGCCTGCATGCTACCATGTTCCTCATCATGATGATAATGGACTGAACCTCTGAAACTGTAAGTGAGCCACTCCAATTAAATATTTTCTTTATAAGAGTTACTGTCTCTTCACAGCAATGAAAACCTTAACTATGATAATAAACAATACCAAAAATTCCATCTGGGAACTGAATATGAGATTAACTTAAAGAAATCCGTAACCTTCCTATAAAAATGACAAAGGAACTGAGAAAAAACTAGAGAAAAAACATGCTTCACAATAGCAACAAATAATATAAAATATTATTTTATTGGGCTGGAGAGGTGGCTCAAAGGTTAAGAGCACTGACTGTTCTTCCAGAGGTCCTGAGTTCAATTCCCAGCAACCACATGGTGGCTCACAATCATCTGTAATGAGATCTGGCGTCCTCTTCTATATACATAATAAATAAATCTTTAAAAATAATAATATAAAATATCTTGAAATAACTCAACTAAGTGAGTGAAAGATTTGTATGATAAAAACTTCAAATCTTTAAAGAAAGAAATTGAAGAAGACATCAGAAGATGGAAAGATCTTCCATGTTGATGGATCTGTGGAATCAATACAGTAAAAATGGCCAGCCTATCAAAAGCAATCTATAGATTTAACACAATCTCCAACAAAATTCCAACACAGTTTTTTACTACCTGGAAACAAAACTCAACTTCATGTGGAAATACAAAAAAACTTGGGGTGATATTTTATTCATGTACCCCAATAAATCTTATCTGGAGATCAGAGGAAAAAGCCAGCCACTATAGTAAACCTAGAAGTCAGGCAATGGTGGCATACATCTTTAATCCTAGCAATCAGGAGGCAGAGATTCATCTGGATCTCTGTGAGTTCAAGGCCACACTGGGAACAGAGCCAGGCGTGATGGCACAAGCCTTTAATTCACAGAACTAGTTAACTATAGAGGTCTGGAGGTCTGTACAGATAGACAGGAAGTGATAGAGCTGGGTGGAAAGAGGAAGTGATGTAGCTGGGCAGAGAGAGGAAATGAGATGGCAGGGCACAGAAAGATATAGGCATGAGTATACAAGAAGTAGCTCTCTCTTTGGCTGAGGATTTCCTAACGTAAGAATGTGGCTGGCTTTTTTCTGCTTCTCTGATCTCTCAGTTTTCACCCTAAAATCTGGCTCCAGGTTATTTATTAATAAGACCATTTAGCAATTCGTCTTAAAAAACCCAAGATAGTTAAAACAATCCTGAACAGTAAAATAACTTCCAGAGGTATAACCACCCCTGATTTCAAGCTGTACTACAGAGCTATAGTAATAAACATTGCATTATATTAGCATAAAAACAGAGACATTGAACAATGGAATCAAACTAAAGATCCAGATATAAATCCACACACCTATGGACACCTTATTTTTCATAATGAAGCCAAAAAGACACATTGGAAAAAAGAAAGTATCTTCAACAAATGATTCTGGTCTAATTGGATATCTGTATGTAGAATAATGCAAATAGATTCATATTCATCACCCTGCACAAAACTCAAGTAGAAATGAATCAAAGACCTCAACATAAAACCAGATACACTAAACATGATAGAAGAGAAAGTGGGGAATAGCCTTGAGCACATTGGCACAGGAACAACTTCCTGATAAGAACACCAACAGTGCAGGCACTAAGATCAACAATTAATAAATGGAACCCATGAAACTGAAAAGCTTCTATAAGGCAAAGGACACTGTCAATAGGACAAAATGGCAGCCTACAGAATGGGGAAAGATTTTCACCTACTCCACATTTGACAGATGGCTAATATCCAAATTATATAAAAAACTCGACACTAGACATCAGCAAGCCAAACAACCAAATAAAAAAAAAAATGGGTACAGTTCTAAATAGAGAACTCTCAGTAGGAGAATCTCAAATGACTGTGGGAGCACTTGAAGAAATGTTCAACAATTTTAGCCATCAGGGAAATGTAAATCAAAACTACCTTGAGATTCCATTTTATACCAGTTAGAATGGCTAAAATTAATAACACAAGTGACAGCTCACGCTAGTGAGCATGTGGAGCAAGGGGAACACTTCTTCATTCCTGGTAGGAATGCAAACCTATACAATCACTATGGAAGTCAATATGGTTCTTCCTCAGAAAACTGGAACCTGTTCTCCCTAAAGACCCAGCTATACCACTCTTGGGAATATACTCAAGGGTACTGCATTTTACCATAAAGACACTCAACTGTGTTTATAGCCACCTTATTCATCATAGCCAGAGAATAGAAACAACCTAGATGTTCCTCAACAAAAGAATGGATAAGGAAAATGTGGTTCATTTACACAATGGAATATTACTCAGCTGTTAAAAACAATGGCATTGGGAAATTTGCAAGCAATTTAATTTGCTTAGAACTAAAAAAAATCATCCTGAGTGAGGTAACCCAGACCCAGAATGAAAAATAGGGCATGTACTCAGTTATAAGTNGGTATTGCTGTTAAGTAAATAATAATCATGCTACAACCCACACATCCAGAAATGCTAAGTAACAAGGAGGGCTCTAAGGTGAACACATGGATCTCTCTGGGAAAGGGAAATGGAATAGATTTTGCCAGTGGCCTAAGGACAGGTGGGAATGGGAATAGGAGTGAACATGTGGGTGAGGGATGGAGGATAAGGGAGAGAGTATAGGGAGAGATGACTGGATTTGAGAGGGCATTTAGGGGACTATGTNGAAATCTAATACAGTGGAAACTCCCTTGAACCTATGAGGGTGACTCTAGCAAGGTCTCCTAGCAATGAAGGATATGAAGTCTGAACTGACCATCTTCTGTAACCAGGCAAGGCAAGTTGTGGTACTGGGACATCAACACAGCCATAACACNTTTGACCTATATTCTATCCTGCCCACTAGATGTGTGAGAGAAATGGAGACACAGATCGTGTGAGAATGGCTAACCAATGACTGGCCTAATTTGAGGCTCATGCCCGACACTGACTAGATGACCAGGAACTGGAGGCTGGACAGCTTATAGACCTAGCATAGAAAAAAAATCAACAAAATGAAGTCTAATGATATTCTGCTAAACTCATAGATTGGTTCCTACTCCAATTGTCATCAGAGAGGTTTCCTCAAATAGCTGATGGGAGTAGATACAGAGTTATACATCCAAATATTAGGTCCAGAGAGCACAAANTGGAGATAACCACTAGGTCCCTTCCCTCAGAACTGAGGGAACCCCGTGGAAGAGGGAGAAGAAGAATTGTAGGAGCCAGAGTGGTCAAGGACACCAGGTGAACATGGCCNGCANAATCAACTAAGCAGGTCTCATAGGAGCTCACAGAGACTGAGGTGACAATCATGGAACCTGCATGGGTCTGCACTAGGTCTTCTGCATATATGTTATGGTTGTTTAGCTTGGTGTTTTAGTGGGACTCCTAATAGTAGAAGTAGGGGGTGTCTCTAACACTTTTGCCTGCCTGTGGGACCCTTTTCCTCCTATTGCATTGCCTTGCCCAGCCGTGATGTGAAGATTTGTGCCTAGTCTTATTGTAACTTATGTTGTCTTCAGTTGGTATCTCCAGGAAGCCCACTCTTTTCTGAGGAGGAGTGGATCTGGGCAAGAGGAGAGATGGGAAGGGGAATTTGGAGGAGTGGAGGGAGGGGAAACTGCAGCCAGGATGCATTATATGAGAAAAGAATAAACAAACAAACAAACAAATAAAACAAACAATCCTGTTACATGGCAAATGAGAGACAAATAGCCTGCCTTTGTCTTCTCAACACTGGATTGCAAGCATGCACCATTATCCTGAGCTTTTTAAATGTGTTCTGGGGATTGAACTCATGTCTTGATGCTTGTATGTCAAACANTTTACAGACTTTATTATCTCCCTAACNACCTACTAAATTTCTTTAATATATAAAACATGCTTTTTGTATTTCTTTTGCTCTTTACTTTTTCATTTTCATAATAAAAGCATGCTTTTTAAAATTTTTTCCTCTCCCTTTATAAAACAAAGNATCAGATGTCTAACAATGATACAANGGTGAGATCAAAATTATTATCAAGTCTCTGGGGATGTCAAATGCTATGTATCCTCCTGAAATTCATATTCAGTTTTAACTATTAACTACATCAAAAGTAACTTTCTTCATTTGAAAATGAAATTGGCTAAGGCTGGCCCCTCAGTCATATGAGATGTCTATATCAAAAGGTGAACTTTGAATGCACAGACAGGAAAANACCATGTGGTGATCAAAGTGGACACAGGAGGGGTCGTGCAGAAACCAAAGAAGGAAAAGGACTCCAGCAATTCCCAAGAAACCAAGAAAGANGGATGNACTGTCTTTCTTAAGCCTCAAAAATAACCCATTTGGTTCTCATACTTCTATTGCCCATAACTGAAACAGCAAATTTCTATTTGTTTAAACTATTTAGTTTGCCATACTCTGTAATAGTAGAAGACTAACACATTAGGAAACAAAGCTTGAGTTTCTGATGACATTGAGGTCTAGACTACCTGGCTCTGTTGAGTGAGGGATATTACCATTTCCTACTTTTTTCTGTTGTTTTATAAATTTCCTATTATTTAGATTCTGCCATTTCCTAGTTGATGCAATTACTTCAGTGCTATTTCAGTTTACCACATTTACCAGATAATCTATCCATGCTATATTTCCCTGAACCATGACTCTTCGACCTCTCTATTCTATTAATCCATTTTGTCCGTTTTGCTCACCAGTTGGCTTGAACTCTGTCATAGGTGAAATGCCCTTTATTGTTAATCTGAGAAGGTCTTTCTATTCCTTTTTTGTTAATCCTTGTTCCTAAGAGTCTATAAATAGTTTATCAAAGTTAAGGTTTTCATTTGCAAGCTGCATGAGGAAGAGTGTAAAGCAATGAGTATTTCTGAGGCCATATACATTAGGAAGTAGCTTTATTCAATCACTATGGTGTTGAGTAATAATTCACCAAGTGGAAGTTTCTCTTTCATTCTCTGAGAAAAAAAACAGCNGAAGTTTATTTAGCAAAGCAAGTTGGATAGCACACTCCAGAGACAAATTGAAATAAGGTTACCTGAAGGGTGAGTTATCAGTCCATTGGGTTCTGTGCCAGATTTTTAAAAGATTTTAATGAGTATTTATTATGTGTGTAGCATATTCGTTAACTAAGATGACCCTGTTTCCTTTCCAAATCATGCTAGATTGGACCTAAAGGATATTCTCATGGCATGAAAAGCATGAGGGAAGGGTGTCAAATACACAGTGCAAGTGATATTATAATGCAGTGTGGATGTTTTGCAGATTCAGATCCTTCACTAGCATGCAAGTATGACAATAAGAAGAGTTCTCTGGTCTCTTAGATTTTGATATAGTAGAAAGAATCTAACCAAAGCTTCAAAGATATTTGAGCACAAAGAGGGATTCTGACCATCAGAAAATACAACTACCGAGACATAGTGGCAATTTTCCTTGCTTACCTCCTTGCCATATACATGTATATGTATGAATTTGATAGGGTAATTATATTATTAATATTGTCATTACACTGCATTTTAGCATCTCAGAATTCTTGGAGAAACCCAAGAGCATGCATCCTATTTACTTTTCAGTTGCCATGACAAAACGTAATGACTGAGGCAACTTAAAAAAGAAAGCATTAAATTTGTGGCCCTCATTTGCAGAGTGTTAGAGTCTATGACCTTCATGATAGGGAGCATGGTGGCAGGTAGGCAGGCAGGCAGGTAGGTAGGCAGGCAGGCAGGTAGGTAGGTAGGCAGGTAGGTAGGTAGGCAGCAGGCAGGCAGGCTGGTAGGAATGGTGCTTGAGCAATAGCTAAGAGTTTCCAACTTGATCCACAAGCATGAGGCACAGAGAGCTAACTGGCAATGACACAGGCTCTTGCAACCTTAAAGCCCACCCCCAGTGACACACTTCCTCCAACAAGACCACACCTCCTAATCCTTCCTGAACAGTCCCACCAATTGGGGGCCTAGTATTCAAATATATGTGTCAGGGGCCATTCCCATTCACATCACCACATTTCTCCCCCAGGCCTCCATAGATTTGCACTATATCACAATGCAAAATGCACTTAATCCAATTTCAAAAGTTCCCACAGTCTTTCAAAGTTGGAACACTATTTTAAAGTCAAAAGCCTCAGCTAAGAATCATGGAANTCTCTTAATTGTAAACCCTGTAAAATCAAAAAGCAAATAATTACACGTTTCTAGCATACCTGGGCACAGAATATACCTTGTAATTCCAAAAGGGAGAAGAGGGACATCGTGAGGAAACACTGGATTAAAGCAAGACCACAACCCAGCAGGACAAATTCCAAACCCTATAGCTCTACATCCAATCTCAAAGGGCTCAGATGGCTCTTCCCTTCCAGCTTTGCTGATTGCAACACTTCTTGGAATGGTTCCACTCCCTGTCAGTAGCTCTCCTTGACAGAAATCCCGGTGCTCTGGTACCTCCAACATCCNGGGGTCTTCAACACAATCTAGGCTTTACTTTCACATCTTCATGCAGTGGCCCCTGGGGTCTCCACACTGTGTAACCACACCAAACACCTGGCTCAGCAGCTTTCCTTGTTCAAACGTGTCTACGAGGGCCATTCTCATTCAAACCACAACAGAATCCGGATCCCTCTGCCTTTGCAAGTTTCTTTCTCTCCTCACCACTACCACACACGAGTGCATGCATGTGAGCACACACACTTAGTTGTCCCTGCTCTCTAAATTTTACAGTTGTATTCTTGGTTTACTAATTTCTGCAGTGAGCATCTNTCAAGCTGAGTTCTGTTTTCATATTCACCTGATAACACCATTTATTTCCTTTGTTTGCCATTTCTGAAAACATTATAATTGGGTCCCAGGATTGCTCTCCTAAACAGGAGCTCTAGATCATTTTTGTTCATTTTAAGNTTTAGNCTCTTTTTAGTCTTCTTCTGACTGTTTTCTGACTTTTACATACTTCATTTAGGAAGTCTGCTTCCTGCTCTTTGANCATTTCCCCTTCTAGTATCTCCATTCTNTCTCTAAGAATACTGATAAAATATTTTGTGACATTTCTTTGCTTCTGGCAGTGTTGTCCCCTTTCATTTCCTTTTTGGTCTTCAGTATTATATGCCCTCCTTTAATATCTATTTCCGCTTGACTCCTTTTCATACTTTGAGTCTGTCTCTGAAAATAATATTGAAGTAGANAATGTGTGAGAAAGCTCATAGTAGGTTGTTAATTTTCCAATGGCATTTTTCCACATGGCATCACTGTTTCACTCTCTAGAGGTACTCTCCACTCCTGGGATTCTTTAGGGCTTTTAGAAAGGAATCTTGCTCTTTCTTACCTAAGGATTTGCATACTTAACTATAGAGCATGGGGAACAGACATTGGAAGAGGGGAAACAAACATTCAGTACACAGTCATCTGTTCACCTAATGCCAGCACACTGCTTCATTGTCCCATGCCGTAAGTACTCCGGTTCCATTTCTTCTGCAGAAAAGACAGAAACATGCCCTTTGTCTTTAATAAACTTACAGAACATATAGAGGCCTAACCGTTTCTCCTAAAGTTTTAAATGATCCTTGCAGTTTTTACCCTTTTTCTCACCCTTACCTACTCCTTAATGATTTCTGAGACTTTTCATTGTTTTTTTGTTTTTGTTTTTCGAATTCTGAGCCTTTTAAGTTCTACAGGTACTATTGTTCTGCTTTCTTCTGCTCTGGAGGTGTTCTCTCTTTTATTTACATTTTNGTGTCAATCATTATGTTTGCCCTCTGTTTTCCATAGACTAAAACATAAGCTGACCTTTTTTGTTCTTGTCCCTCATTCTGTTTTTTTTTCTGGTATTAATGGATTAAAATCTTTGTGATTCCTCTACTACTTACATAGTAAGTTTAGAAGGACCACAATAACATCCAAATATATTATGAATAAATGTAAAGTGAAGCAATATTTCAGAAAAACCTCAATAAATCTATCATTTCTACTATTAAACATAGCTATAAATGAGTACCATGCTTCTGGAGCATTGAATCTTAACTAACATAGAGCATGACATATAATGATACGAGAAACCAATAATCAAAACTCAGGAAATGTGGCACAGTTTAGAAGCATCATCACAGTATTTGTCAATGCAAAGAAAATAATCTTTCCTGTGTTCAATGAAAAGTTTGTGGTACTTTATTAACTTTGAAATAAGACATAGCTGGAAATGCAATAAAATAAAAATTATTACAAACTGATATTCTAGGAACAAACAAGATCTCCAGGTAAGTTGGTATAGTTTACAGAAATCTATTTTTATTAAAGCTTTAAATTAGAATTCAAAGTAATGAACTTCCTTATGGCATTTTCTCTNTATATATAGAACGAATANATATATACNTGTGTGTGTACTTTGTACTCATTTGTCTTCCTCCTCTGCCTTCCTTATTGCCCCCACTCCTGTAATCAATTATGATTTTTTAAATGTAACTTAAAAATTTTGAGCATTTCACATATGCATATAGTGTGTTTTGATATTTACCTCCACTCTCCCAAATCCTTTTACTTCTACCCCACTTCCCAATCTGCCAAACTTCACATTCTCTTTTTTTTTTCTTCTAATTCAAACCCCATTGAGTCTAATTATTGCTGTCCACATACTTCTGCGTGTAATCCCTTGGAGCATGGTCTGTGGTCAGTTTGAATGTATTAATAATAAAGTCAGAGTCATCGANAATGTCTTGATGTTGATTGAGGAAAAATATCAAAGTCCTTCCCCATCATGTCCATTAACCAAGAGCAAGGCTAGATTTAAATACTCTACTTCACTATTCTCATGTCTTCCTCCATTCCTTTCTGTGTGTTGCATGAATCGGAATTTCTGCCTGCCTGAAGGCCATCTTGTGAGTCTCTCCTTGTTCCTCTGTCTGTCCCTAACAAATGTTTCACTCTCTCTTTAATTGAATAGCACAGAAAGCACACGGGGAAGGAAGAANGAATATGCCACAGAAATCTTTAATGGAGTTTTACAATGCATTAAGCCACTGACTCCAACCAACCCAGACAACAAACAGTACCGCAAACTTCCTGTTAACTAAATGATATCTGTTGTTGGTTTTACTCTTCTTGAGGACCCGCCACCCAACTCCCAATAAAATCAAACATAGAGGTTTATTCTCTCTTAAAAATGCCCAGCCTTAGCTTGGCTTGTTTCTAGTCCACTNTTCTTAACTTATNCAGTCTACCTTTTGCTTCTGGACTTTTTCCTTTTCTTATTTCTGTAATCTTACTTTCACTTTTACTCCATGACTGGCTGTGTAGCTGGGTGGCTGGCCCCTGGCATCCTGTCCTCCTCCTTTCCTGGCTACTTCTTTTTCCCTCCCAGATCTCTCCATCTCTTTATCCTCTCTGCCTGCCAGCCCCACCTATCCTTTCCCCTGCCTCACTATTGGCTGTTCAGCTCTTTATTAGCTCATCAGATGTTTCAGACAGGCATAGTAACATAGCTTCACAGAGTTAAACAAAAGCAACATAAACAAAAGTAACACACTGAAAATAATATTCTCCAACAGATATCTATATGCTGTGCTCCACATTTATGGTGGATATTCATTTAATAAATTTGCTCTCATCTTATCTTTTCTGTTTTCAGCAAATGATTATTATAACACATGTACAACACACATACGTTACTCTGAGTCAGAGACATGGAAGAGTATATAACTTATGACTAAAGCTATGCAGTTGCTTAGGTTTTAAAAGTTGATTGCAGGGGAAATTTAAGGCAAGTAAGGTTGAGTGCTACATTGTTCTCTCTAATGTTAAACAAACATGCTGAGTACATTGTAG
>LZPO01055374.1:0-12593 GCA_001675575.1 Neotoma lepida
AGGTACCAAGCCATGTAGCAAAGCATAGATAAAAATATGGGTTAATTGAAAATTTAAGAGTTAGCTAGTAACAAGCCTGAGCTATTGGCTGAGCATTTATAATTAATATTAAGCCTCTGAGTGGTTACTTGGAAGTGGCTTGTGGGACAGAAACTTCCACCTACAATCCTAAGACAAGGCCACTAATTTTAAGGCAAATTTTAAAATAACAATCTATATTAATAGAAATTTCTTGATAGGTTTTCTCTTGCCATCAACAAAACTTTTTTTTTCTGAAGTGCATGCTTGTTACCTTTACAAAATAATAGAATTTTAGTTTGAAAGGCCAAGGTGGATATTTCTAATTGGTTGCTATTTATCCACAATCATAGATAGAGTTATAGGAGAGAAAATCCAACACAAAATATACTTAAAATTAGATTTGAGGTTCACTCTTTTGTTTTCTGTCAGGCTCATCAAGGCACAGTCATGTGGCAACTTGGCCTGTGCACCAAGAGAAGAAACAATAGCCCAGCTTTCTGACTTCAATATGGCTTCAATGTAATGGCTTCAATGTAATCACTTCAATATGAAGCAGCAAATGGGGACAGATCTGTGTTTACTTGTAGAAAGTTTAGCTCCATCACGCTGAACTTGTTTTCCTACATAAAGGAAGAATTAAACCGCAACACTGTGGAGTCATAGTCCTTACTTCCCGTTTATCAGTGGAAATCTCAGGACAATTAGCCTCTTTGGATCCACTCTGAATTGTAATTTTCCTCGCTCTTAAACCCTAGGAGAAGAAGACAACAGTAAAGGATATTTATGTTCTTAGTCTCATTAGAGACTATACTGAGACTTCTCATGGCACTCAGACTAGTTTGAAGACATTACAAAAATAATTCTCATGGCTAATTTTATGCTTCCATGATACAAAGAGAATAAGAGGAAAGCACAAATGGTGGCTATCTTGTAAAAAGCACTTCCCATCATGTTTCACTTAATCATCACAAAACCCAGTGATGTGTTATTGCCAACCTTGTTGCATGAGTGAGGAGGCTTAGTAATTTGACAGGGCCACCTGGCTAATACATGATATAACCCAAAAAGCCTAATACCAAAGCTTAACTTGCCTAACTTCCTATGGTACCAGTCACACCACTCTGGAATCCCAGCTATTCTGGAGGCTGAGGTAGGAAGATTAAAAGTTCAAAGCCAGCCTGGGATGCATAGCTGCAACCTTTAGATTATGCTACTTCCAGATGTAAATAGGTAACAAAGGAGAAATAATTGCAGTGTTAGTGACCCTGTAAAGAGTGGGGGTGATCTCCCAAGCAGAATGACAAAGGTTTTCTTGAGACTTATAAAGCCTTGTGGTATGGGAACCCACTCTACACCCTACCAGAGATGTTGTTATTGGAAAATTTTTGCCCATCACTTGATGCTAAGACATGTGTCATTGACAAAATTTGTCCTGAAATGCTGAGTCTGAAGTTGAGTTTGATGTTGAAAGTCTTTTAGTAAGGGGCTTGGCTAGCTGGCTGTTGTTGTCTTTGGGCTTAGATTTACTCCACACNAAGGAGCTGAATTTTGATTCAAGGAAGATTCCATCTGCATTTGAAGAGAACTTATTCTGAGTCCCAAGACTGCATCTGCAAACACACAAATCCCATTACCGTAAGGCCTAGAATTTTTTTTCACTTTTTTCCCACAAGCATCTACCAACAGCACACTTAACACTTGCCAAACACATACATATATAGCTCCTTTCTCAGTGGCAGATTCCTCCTGTACCTCAGCTTGCCTCACATTTGGCCCATGTCACTGACAGAGAAATCACTCTCAACTTTAATGTGAAATGCTGTCAGACACAACCCCCTGATTTGCTGCTGAGCTCATATGTTGCTCTCCAGCCCAAATCAGCACTTTCTCCACACGTCTTGTGTAAACCAGACTTCCACTCGGGTTTGGTTGTGAAGAATAATTAAAGTTTGGGAAAAGCATGAGATAGTGTTGCCAATCCAGCTGCTCCAGAGAGGAGGGGTTGTGCACACTGTTAGCACGGCACAGAAGAATACGAGGTATTGATCCAGCAACACCCAAGGGTTTCAGCAGTTCTCTGGCCAGTGACTTTTACTCAAGCCACAATAAGAAATACTATGAATTACTACAGCAATCCAGTGTATGCAACGTCCATGGGCACAGATGTACATAAACCCATATGTATGTATTCACATACATATATGTACACACAAAAATACATGTGCACACATGCATACACATACAAACATGCAAACATAAACAAAAACAGGCACATACATACACGCCCATACATAACACTGAAAGAGAACATGTTCATTATTTTATCGTAGTTGCTCAAACACGTTGGCCACTATATTCACCATCTCAGAAAGTTTAGAAAACTCCTCCCAGGGTGCCGAGCTAGCATAAGGCTAAGATTTTATCCATCCTGATTCTCTCCTCCCTCAATGCTCATGTCTTTTTCTGCCATGCCATGGTGGCTTCCCTTTCTCTTCCTTCATCTCTTTCCAAAGTCAAGCCTCAAGGCCTCTCTCCAGTCTAGCAGGCCACTGTGCAGGGAAGCAGTATTCTATGCCAGGGCTGATTGCCCAGGACTTCTTGAGGGCGTAAGTGGCTACCCTATTGTTTCAGAGACTCTCCTAGCTGAAGCAAACTGGTCCCCTTTCTCCTCAAGCCAAGCACAATTACAGCACCTATAAGTTTTCTTGTAAGAAAGAGTAACTTAGCTTTTAATTTAGGCTTCACAACTCCTAGCAAAGCTGAAATTTAAGGGAGGAATGAAGCTATGAAATTTAAGCAATAACTTAATACAACAAGCTATGAAATTTTATTTAAAGATTTACTTCTCAGCTTTCAAATGGACTTGCAGAGAATTCTCAGATGTTGTGCACGAAAACTCTCTAGATAATATTAGCTGTTGGTGAATTTTCAACCCTTGCAAATGCACAGCCTAGGAGGTAATGACTGCGATGGTGGATGGTGCTTGATGCTATCAAGTTACCTAGGAGTGTTGGAATGGGCTCGGGACCCAGAATCTAGTTCTGACATTCCAGTATCCCAGTGACCTCCTTCTCAGGCTTTTAGACTAACTTTCAGAGAGGAGACGCTGTGTGGAAACTTGTTTCTGCCACAGCCACACTGAATTTTGAGTTCTCAAAGTCAAAAAGACATCTTTCATTTTTCAGTATCTTTATTTTTTTGGACAGTTTCATACATGCAAACAATATGTCTTCATCACATCCATACCCAACTCCACTCTCCTTGTTTCCACCAGACACACAACCCAACATACCTCCCTCCACCTTCGTGTCCTCCCGTCCTGTTTGTGATGCACCGAGTCCAGTCAGTGCTGTCTGTTGGCTGTTGGCTCATCTTGTTGATCTTGTGCAGTAACCACAGTTGCAGTGAGTCCATGAGTGCTTAACAGCACTCCCCCCATCTCCCGCTCTTCCAGCTCCTCTCCCATGATGATGTTCACCGAGCCTTGTGAGGAGGATTAGTATAGACGTCCTACTTAGGGTTGAGCCCGCAGTAGTCACTTCTTCTCACCACTTTGACCAATTATGAGTCTCTGCATTAACTGCTGACCACTGGAGAAATAAGTTTCCCTGGCCAGTCGAGAGCAGCATTAATACATGAGTGTGGTGATTTAAGTGAGAGATGTCCCCACAGGCTCCGGTATTGGAACACTTGTCCTGAGTTGGTGGTGTCACTGGGAGTGGACTTTGAGATTCCTTGCCCCACTTTCAGTTTCTTCTCTGCTTCCGGTTTGCAGCTGAAGAGGTGAGAACTCAGTCAGCTTCCTGCTCTGGCCACCTACTACCATGTCTTCCCCCCCACACACACCATTATAGACTCCCCCTCTGGGACAGTAAGTCAAACTCCTTCTTCCCTAAGTGGCCTTTGTCTGTGGTCTTTATTACTTTAGCAACAGAAAAGTATAAACATCAATATTTAGAAGGCAGTTTTACAACATGTTCGTTTAGTAAAACAACAGGAGTGGATCTGCCCGTAGGACCCGTGGCCTCCCCAGGATGGGCTTTTCATCGGGTTTATAGTACCAGACATGAATTACCTGCTATGGAACAGGCCTCAGATCCTACCAGAAGTTGGCTAGTTTTCCCTGAAAACTTCACTGGCACACCTTTCCAGGAAAATTGGCATTGTAGCATTCAGGGTTCACTACTGGGGAATACCATAGATGACTTTTCTCCCCAGTAGCTTGCACAGAACCTTTTGAAAGCTACCCAGCAAGAAGGAAGTTCTCAGGTCAGTTCTAGCTTGACTCCTCTATATCCTACAATCAAAATGTGGTTAAAAAACAAAAAGACGCCTTTCAAATTTATTCATTAGGAAGCAAAGATTCTCATTTTTAGAAGTTCTCCAAATCTTTTTATGTGGCTTTCTGGAACAAAAAGAAAGCCAAAATCAGACGTTTGTCAAGGAAACTCATGCTTTTAAAGTGTCACAGAGCCCTCTCTGGGGAAAATTATTATCATTGCATCGTTTCTTTCCTCCAGCATCCCACTGACTCACCATCCTCAAGTGACCTAAAAACATCACTACACTCCTAAGGAAATGAGAAGTCACTCTCTCATTGAAGAGCAATACAGAATGCTACTTGATGGGGTTAAAACTATTTTTTTCAAGGTAATTTAGATTCTAATTTAGAGGGGCAGTGTGTCAAAAAAAAAAAAACAATGTGCACTGACAGAGCAGTAAAGAGCCTGAGCAGCCAGCAGCATTCCACACATTCATGAGAAAAAGGCCGGGCATATAGTAGGTGTTCAACACGTACCTGCCAAATGAGAGCTTCAGATGGTATCTAGCTGGAAGCTGCTGGTGGTGTAGCATGGAACAGGACATAGGCAGCAAGAAGGCCTGGTGTAATGTCACTGAGATAAATCTATGGTCTTTGGGCTATTGTCTTAAAAGAAGTTAAAAATCATGGAGAAATTATAAATGGTTATGACAGCTTCCATTTGCCATAATCACTTTCTTTTCAGAGGCAGAGAAGAGAGACCTTGAAAAGGCCCATCAAAGAATCACCAGAAGTGTTAGTCTGCTGCCTTAGGACATGGAAGACATGTCCTTGAACAAGAGCATCCAAGTGCCTTCTTATGCTACTCTCAGCTTTGATTGGCTGTATCTCAAGTACAATATCTGAAAATCCTGCCAGGGGTAGTGGTGGAGGCGGTTAATGGAGCAGAACTGGCCAATGAGAAACAATGGAGCAGAACTGGCCAATGAGAAACAATGGAGCAGAACTGGCCAATGAGAAACAATGGAGCAGAACTGGCCNATGAGAAACAATGGAGCAGAACTGGCCAATGAGAAACAAGGTTTACTTTTAAAATATCTAAGAGGCTAAGAAAGTTGAGAGCTGAAAGTGGGGTGGGGGTGGGCAGCAAGACATCCTAAAAACAGAACTTATAGAAATGGGATAAAGATGAGAGAACTGAGTGATAGACTGGAAATTTGTTAATAATGAGAAGCCTGACTCCCTGGAGGGAGCCCATCACNAAAGGACACCCTGGACCACATTTGAAATACTGTTTCCTACAGGGCTGCTTCTTCCCCCAGCTCATTTCAATGACAANGTGCATTTCTGGCTGAGTGCGAGAAGACATGAAGGGCATCTTTTATTTTCCTAAGAGGAAATTGAACCTGTGCTGTGTGAGACTTCAGCATATGCCTGTGTATGAAAATATGAGCCAAATGCTTTTGAAGAGAAACAGAAGTATGCTGCCCTTGTGACAGAGAAGTGTCCAAGAACAAAGACATGTATTCCTGCATGCAATTTCTACCTACGGATTCTTTGTTGTGATACATTTTATGACCGACTTTAAAGACATTGACCTGTTGATCTCGTTCTGGTTTTTATTGGCTGCATCCTACTTACATAAGAAAAAGTCCCCTAGGAAAAGCAGGATTTTCCTTCAAGACAAATAGTATATACAGGGCCCCAGAATCCTACCAGTCTCTCTCCACTAACATTGCTTTCATTGCTCTGAATGTATAAAATAAAAAGAATAAGAAAATGGCATCACTCAAGGAAGTTGGGAGTGTTGCAAAGGTGCCACCCACATGCTGCCCCATGAGTGGAATTAGAGAGCTAATCCACAAAGACACTTGTCACCAGATGCCCTTCGCTTGGCTGGAAACTGAGTTATGCCAAGAAGTCACTCTTCTAGCAAGCGAAATTTCTAATTAACACTGAAAATGCATGGTAGCTCAGTTTGTGGTGAAGACAGGCCATCTCCTCATTCTTCTTAGCTCGAGCCAAATTCAACTATGAAAGGGGGACAGCATAATTGCTCACGGTGGGGCATGGTGTTTTCTCCTGCACAAACATATAATTAGGCTGTCTTAACCTCTTGGTTCAGCAATAAACACCACTTCAGAGACTAATTTACAGGCAAGAATCACAGAAGGCTGTGGAATAAACTCACAGGGCTCCAGGCCTCGCTGTACAGCTGAAAGAGAGCAGCTTTACTATTTCAAGTCAGCAAAAATCCTTCTGCACTTACCACAAACTAAAATAAGGTTGAAATAAGGGCTGTGCATTCAAAACATTGAACACACCAGCTAATAAAAAATACATTTGTGACTGGTCATAAAAATACAGAATGTAATTGGCTATACCCTAGAAATATCTCCCACTTACAGTATTTGGGAAGACAGAGGCCTCCATAATATTGACTTTGCTAACACATCTACATTTTTCTGTCCACTATAATTATGCATCAGTCAGTGACACCTCACCCCTGTAGCCAACAGTCATTGACTGGGGTAGTGGGAGGTGAGCTGGCTGCACTGTTAGTGTTGGGCAGAGGGGAGGAGGGAACTTGCAGCCTTCCAGGTGCCTAAGGCTGAGGTGAGGAGTATCTGAAGGGACATAGAAGCTGTTCTTCAGCTGTCTACTTTGTCCCCAAAGTCTTCTTTAAGCATGAAACACAACACAGACCCTGTAGGGGAGGTCATAGAGAGGAGATACACCTCTCTGTGGGAATTGTGCTTTCTTCTGACCAAAGCAGAGCTAAAGATGGAGAGGCTGTGGTCTGACAATGGTTGGATTTCNGGAATAATTANAGAAGACTGTGGGCTGTGGACATATTGGACATGACTCATGTGGTGTGAGAGCTGGAGAAAGGATGGTAGGGAGGGACCCACGAGGGGGCCCAGAGACACACCAGTGGGATGAAAAGACAAACAACTGAGCATACCGTCTTATCTATAAGCAAGTCTGAACTATTTGTAGATTATTTTCTNCTGAGTCCCCTCTCACAGTATAAAGACATAAAATAACCGACTGAGTCATGTTTTCTCCCAAGCCCTCTTTCTGCAACTAGTCCTCTTTTCAACTAAGATTTTCCAGGTTAAATCTGTGTTGCTAAGCCTTTGGGACCTAGAGGTGTCAATTACTCAGTACTGTATCCTATCTTTATGGAATGAGTGAGTGAAAGAGAAAAAGAATGAAAGGACATCTTCCCAACTGGAATACTAAGCCATGAACCAATCTTAAGTATTCAAGAAGAATGTAATAGAACTGGCAAGACTGCACAGTACATCAAAGTACTTGATGTGTCAGTCTGATGACCCGAGTTTGCTACCAAAACCTACAGGGGAAGGAAAAAACCAACTTCTAGGAGCTGTCCTCTGACCTCTGCGTGTGCGCACACACACACAAACACACACACACACAAACACACACACACACTACATACACACACTACATATACACACTAATAATAATTTTTCAAAGATTAAGGTAACAAGGAAAATCCCACTTGAAAGTGATTTTATAAAGAAGAAATGATGCTGGTAGTGGTGGTGGCATGCATCTTTAATCCCAGCACTCAGGAAGTAGAGGCAGTAGGATCTCTGTGATTTCAAGGCCAGTCTGGTCTACAGAGTGAGTTCCAGAACAGCCAGGGGTACATAGAGAAACTCTGTCTCAAAAAAAAAAAAGAAGAAGAAGAAGAAAGATTAGTAAATTAACTGAAATGAAAATAACAGACTAATGGCTAGATTCTTAAGCAAGTATTGCCTAAAGAAATGTTACTATGTTTTAAAATAGTATTAATTATGAGAAATAACAATAAGCTACATTTACTTTGAGAATAGAGATTTACCTCTCACGCATTGATTTTTACAAAATAAACCAGGCAATCTTCAATTATAGACAGTAGCTTTTTATTTTTTATAGCATTAAACTGAAATTGTGATGCAGGTAAGGGTAGGTTTGGTATTTTAAATTTTAGACAGTAATAGAGACTCAGTATTTGAATGGTAAAAAGAAAAAAAGAGAAAATTATGCCAAATATCAAATTACTTCAAAGCTGGCCCCTGCACATATTATTAGAAGAAGTTTTAAAAGCGGAGATTTCTTTCAAAATCTTAGCAGTAACTTTATAAACACCTGGTCATGCACATGACTACAAAACTCCAGTTGATATCCTCAAGAGAAGTATAGCTATGGCTACAATTTTATAATTTTCAGGTCCTACCCACAATGCAGGCAATTCTACTTAAATGTTGTGCTCAACTTCCTTACAGTGCTTCAGGGCCCCTTTAAGACTTAGGCTTCCCCATCTTTTAAACCAACTTTAAGGGACTGAGCAGTAGCAATGGGATATGGCACTGAAACTGGAGGCTTCAATAAAGCATATAATTCCATAATAACAAAGTATCTGTGTTTCAACATTACTACAATTCCTTTATCAAAAAGAAGTATAAAGTGTATAAATTTGAAAGATATCATAAGACAGTTTTCTGTTAATAATATAAGTTAGGATAGAAAGTGAATTAGGTACATTTAGAACTCACCAAAACAGGATAGATAATGGAATATATTCTCTGAATCTGTCAAATGCAAATTGACTAGACATTGTTGATGTATTAATTGCTGGTATATATTGTATATANTTATTGTACTTATTGTATATAGTTTTTCTTATATTAGTTATAACTTTTTTGAAATTTTTATATTGTTATTAGACAAAGAAGGGAAATGTGGTGGTATTTTATCTATGTCTCCCAATAAAATTTATTTATATTTTTAGTTAAATCCTGCTTTAAATACTGGAGATACCACAACAATGAAGTTCATTGAAGGAGTAATTATTGCTATGGAAAATAGTAAAATTGTGATGTTTGCATTCCATTAAAAAAGAATATATACATATGCATATATTATAAATTTAGATGTTGGGGTGGTCTTTTGTTTATTTGTTGTTTTTTATTGTGAAAGGAGTTGGGTTTGGGGGACATAGTTTGGAGCTCTGCAGAGTAGGTTGGTGTCAAACCTGCTGTCCTTTGCCTGTTCTGCCTCCCAAGTGATTGAATTATCAGTGTCCACAATCATGTCTGGCTAAATTTAGATTTTGAGACTTAAAAGAATGATAATGGGCGTGATTGCTACTATTTTTGGCTGCTTTTAGGAAGCTAAGGTCATTATTCCTGATCTTGGAGGTTTCAGAGAAAGAAATTGGTAAATGAAACACAGTAAATTATTTGAAAACTTTAAAATCTAAGAAAGGAAAGTAATTCCAGTGGAACGGCGGATTAATCTAGGCCATCCAAGGGTCCAACTGTAGAAATAGGTAGAAATAGGTGGGCAGCCTATGCCAGGCATGTGTGTTTAAACGGTACGGTCCATATGCTTACCTTTGCATCGGGCTCTGGTAAATGAGAAATCAGGAAGACACTTTAAAGCTCGGTCAAGAGTCATTCATGCAGCCTCCGCAGGCGAAACCCAGCAACGGTTTACAGGAGGAACATAGCATTGCACACACTCTAACCGCGGGGAAACACTTGTAACCATAACCACTGGTTTTCACGGATCCTTTAATTTAGGCTCTGNCTGGAGCCGAGGTGAGGGCTGCAGCCCATAATGTCAAGGCAATGAAAGATTGCCGGTTGCCGTCAAACACAAGGAGATTTTCTATTGTGTAAGAAAAGGGGAGAATTCATCAAGATAAAAAGCAACTTAGTTTAATTATGAGTCTTTTAATGTCTTTTCATAATCAGTTAATAAATACCTGGACAATAAAATTGAATTTAAGCTTTTAATAGGCCACGTTGGCTTGAACCTAAACAACTGGAATTATCAGCTCCAAAGCATTGTGCGGTAACGGGCTCCCCATTCGGTGCCAGGAGAAACAAAGCTATTCAAGGGCTTTTTTTTTTTCCCTGTGCCTCACCATAATAAACGCTTGTAATATTCCCCCCTTTCTGGCGTGTACGATGCAGATCTTATTTATCACAGTGTGAGACACACCTGGCACGCGGATCAGGAAACAACTGTTTTACTTCATTTCTGTCATCACCTTCCAACAGATTTCTTTCACATTCCAATTTGGACGGGAGGACTCGACTTTTTCTGCATAAGTTCTCCATTAACAGATTCACAGCAGAAGGCGCCGTTGGTCCGTTTCCTCTTGAAGCAATTAATTACCCAGAGCGGCGTGTTTTGACTGGGAAGGCAGCAGGCTGCAAGTCCCCAGCCTTTACACGCGCCTGTGAGGGACGTCTTCATCCTCAGCATCAGGCATTTTGTGCTCTGCGAGGTAGTGAGCCACCGTGTGACAGCTCTTCCAGAGGCCACGTCCGTCCTAGGGCCAAGGAAGCAGCCCCAGCGCCAAGCTCAGCTCCCTCCCCCGACTCAGAAGAGACTTTTGTCTTCCAGGCTCTCACTTCCCAGGTTCCGGCCAGATGAAAGGTGACTTCGCCTTCCGAATTACTGAAGAGCCGATCAGACTTGAAGTCTGAGGTCTGTGAGCTATGCACCAATAAACCTTGAAAAGCTTGAATTACACTATAACCCACAAAAATTTTCAAATTAAAAAGGCATATTTAGAGGCCCCCCGCGGATAGTGATTTTATTTAGTTTAATTCCCTCTTGTGGCCAATTAGGTAGACACCCCTGCACACAGGCATATACTCCTGGGGGAAGAAAAAGAAGGTTAGCTTCAGATTGGGGGGAGGGAGGTGGCAGTACATCATTCCTCAAACAGACAGAAAGTGTTTTCCCGGCTGTTCTATAGGAAGCCCGTCTTTAGAAATCAGTAAAAATGTGTGTAAGACGGATTTTTGTTTAAGTCCATTCTTCAATGTTCTAGATTCATTTTTCAGGGTTCCCCCCCCCCAACTTCTGCCAGGCAAATCAGAGAAAAAAAGTTAAATTTCCACCCTGATAGTCCAGACTATTTGTTTAGCTCCCCTCATTTATCCTGGGGCCTGAAGGACTTCTTTAGCTGAAAATGCGTGCTTTCCTACAGGTTTGTTTGCCTTTGGTTTGGAATGAAGTGACTCGCACACTTTCCGAGCCTTTTTATCTCCATACATGGAGCTCCTCTACACAGAGCTCAGCTTGACACCACGACAGACCCCTGCTACCAAACTTGTTCCAGCTTCTCTTCACGCTGATGCTCTCTCTCCATCAGAATTACAAACTTTGTCCGGTTCTCATCTGGTGGCAGGCTCCATATGCACCATATGACAAAGGAGTTAATAAAATGCACATTGGAAATATAAAACAAGGTCAGGGGCGACAGTTTGGCTGAAGGCCTTTCTTTAAATGTGGAAAACAAAAAAGAAAGATTGTTTTAGCAGTTGCAGCTGTTGCGGAGGCAGCTGAAGTCCCTGCTACCTGTTCCAGGCGACCCTCAAAATGACTGTCCTCTGCCTAACCCACGCCTTTCTCTGAACCATAGGTGTCTCAAGCTTTAGAAAGGCTAGGTAAGGACAGAAGGAAGTCCCCATCCTGCCCCTAAGAGGGCTACAGGGATTGGAGGAACATAGCAGCAGCGGGAGATAACAAAATCAGGCTGAGGGTACAAGGGCCTGTATAAAACTCCAGCCCTGGAATGATGGAAGTCAGCAGTGATGAATGGTGTTACTGTGTGTGCTGGGAAAACCAACCACCAGGATTGTAGGTGGTAGGTTTTTAAAAGTAAGTACTTACAAAAGAAAAAAAAAAATCCGTGGTTGTGTCTATCTGATGCCAACCAAACTGGAAGAAAGAAAACATTGTCAGCAAGCAACTGCTTGCACTGTCAGACCTCAAGCATACCACTTGGCAGATGTGTTTGCCTATTGAACTGACTGGTTACTTTGGCAACACTTAAGAGCGTAAAGCACACAGTGAAACTCCATCAGGAGAACATTATCATTTTCAAATGAAGATGAAAGAGAAAGCACTTAATAACTATGTCAGAGATGATGATAGTAGCCCACAAGCCCATTAATATGTGACCATAAATTGGTTTATCAGAATAGCCATGGCCCAGCAAAAGAGAAGACTTCATAGGCTTGATAAAGGACAAGACCGGGTCATCCAAACAGGAAAAGAGGGGCTTACAGAGACAGACTGAATACTATGGTGGGGGCAGGGGAACAGTCAGGACCATCAAGGCTTCCATAGGCTGCCACCAGACACCACCACCCCTCTCTAGTTTGGGTAACTTCTCTTGAACTCTGGCATCCTTGTTTGGAAAGAAAGAAAGAAAGAAAGAAAGAAAGAAAGAAAGAAAGAAAGAAAGAAAGAAAGAAAGAAAGAAAGAAAGAAA
>LZPO01055374.1:33166-43407 GCA_001675575.1 Neotoma lepida
TTTTGAGACAGGGTTTCTCTGTGTAGCTTTGTGCCTTTCCTGGAACTCACTTGGTAGCCCAGGCTGGCCTCGAACTCACAGAGATCCTCCTGCCTCTGCCTCCCGAGTGCTGGGATTAAAGGCGTGCACCACCACCGCCCGGCTCTGGTGGACTTTTTAAATAACTCATGACTTCATTAATGGACCCAATGGTAAGTTAATTGAGATATTTTAAATATTCATACTTGATGCCATTTTGCTTAAAAATGAATGAGTTTTGGATGAATGAAGTCTAACATGCTCTTATTACCTAAATGCTTAGTTTAAATATATACAAAAACAGGGTAGTGTAGTGGTCTCCCTAACCAGACCAATTCACTTCAAAGCCCAGGCTTGCTACTGACAATCAATAACTATGTGNACTTGAGTAACATGCCTGTATTTGCTGCCTTTTTTGGTGCCATTTCCTTGTGAATATAACAGAGACATAAACAGAAATAAAAATAAAAATGACCAAAGTTAAAACTGTTAATACCGTCTACCAAAAATCATATATATACCAACAACAAAAACAGACTTAGCATGTTCTATTATTATACATTTGTGTATGTACATACATGCATATATATGTAACAAATATAATCAAAGAAAATGAGGCTATCAACTTGAGAGGGAGGCATGGGAAGGGTTCAAGTGAGAGTAATTGGGAGGGGCTGGAGGGAGGAAATGTATGGGGGAAGTGATATAATTCTATTTAAATTAAAAACATTTAAAAATTACCCTTAATAATAACACATAAGAAGCATTATTGATACTAACCCAGGAAATATTAAGTTCTTAGGTTTACTAACAAAAACTTTTAATTACATTTTTTAAAAAGGTAAATTCAGCTTTGAAAAGATGCAGAGCCAATAACAAGCTAGAAAANGTCAGTAAAGCTTTAAGGTAGAAGACTAGGGTCAATCTATTATCCGGTGTGATTTCCAGGACAATTGAACTAAAAACACTGAGCACAGGCTNCCGAGTCATACACCCAAACCCCAAGGCGGGCATATAGTGCCAGTGCAAGAAGAGCAAGGCACCTTGGACAAGGTTTTCAGCGGGTTTGTTTCTCAGAAATGAGTGTGGTGTCTATCTCTTTAACTTCATTATATTAAAAATGGACGCCAAGAGAATAACAAGGCACTCATTACATTATAGCCAAGCATTATATTCAATAAATACATATTGAGGCTCTTACATGCCAGACCCTGTGGAGGACACTAACCTAAGAGGCAGTCCCATGTACACCAAGAGCTCACAGTATGGAAGGGTGAAGGTACCTTGGTGCTAGCCACACTCACTCTTCTTCCTCACTTAGATCAATGTACTGATCCTTCCATTTATTTCCTTGCCCCGTTTGGCACTGGATGAGTCTGTCCCTGGAAGACACATTTCTCCGGCAAGGACTAAGCAGTTCAGGGTTCTGACCACCCAAGTCATTGGAAGGGCATGTGTTCAGGGAAGGCAGGTGAAGTCTTTGAAACTCATGGTGTCTTAACCTACCTCTCCAGGCTGAAGTCCCTCTGTTTCTGTTACATCCACCCACCCTTCTCCAAACATGACAATTTGCTTTCATTCAGGCTATGTCCTCCTGCCCTTGTCTCACTTTTCCCAGTCTTTAGTCCTTAAAGAGTCATTGCAAATGGTCTTTCTCCATTAGGCATTTCCAACTCCAATATATAAAATTCATCATTATGGAGTGCTCACAGCTAAGTCTGTATCAACTNCAAGCATCTATCATATTCTGGCTTACAACAACTTGGGTACTCCTTCTCTGTCTTCAGTAAACTAAACTGCTTCAGAATAAGTCTGTGTTAGATTTGTCTTCCTTTGGTGTACAAAGCAGAGCCCAGGCTAGCCCAAATTATCAATTTAATCAAATATTCAAATAGTGCCAGATACTGCCTAGGAATTCAACAGAAACTGTAAATTGCTTCTTTGTCACCATGGAATTTATATTCCAGTGACCAAATAGTCAATGACTAATAGATGTCAGGTAAATTAATAAAAGGAGTGCCATTTAAAGTCAAGAACCCCTCTTATGAACCTTATTCATAAGGTTTTCTGTTTTCTCTCTTAAATATATCTAAACAGTAACAAAAGGATTTCTAGTTATGCAAATAAAGGCTGAAAATGAAGACCAATATTTAAGAAAAGAAATACTTCACTCTTGCAGCACTGCAGTCTGTGGTTAAGGAACATGTTTACACCTGATGCTTTGACATTTATGAGCCCCCAAAGGCAAGCAATGTCCTCTCTCCAATGTCTTGTAAAATGGTAAGATTTTGTCTAAACAAATGATCCTCTCTTCATAATGGAGATAATAATAGTAATAACTAGGTTGCCTTTGCTGGACATTTTCCCACCCATAGAAAATACTGAGAAATTGAACGTTATAATATGACTANCATCTGTCAACAGCCAGGTTGGTTTTAATAATGAAGAAGAGTAGGCTTTCTCCTCAGTATGAATTCTTCTAAGGCTGATCTCAGCTAACTACCAATGTTCACCAGGGTTGCATCTTCACATCCTCCCAAGTTATTTTACATAGTTGTGCAGCTTTGACTATGAACCTGAGACTCCTGTATCTCAATCCTTCTGAGCTACAGATTCCTATTTCCAGCTGATGCTGATCTTGCCACCAGGCCTAGCACAGGACCTCCCAAATGGGATGTGCTGTTTCCTTCCCCNTCCCTCACTCTACTCCCTCTCAGCAGACCTTTTTACTACAGCATTCTTCCCTAGGTTTGTTCTTTGTAGTAGAATGCTCTCCCACCATCATCTCCTGGAAGAGTTTCTCTGGGGTGACACCCCCTACACAGNCATACACACACAGAGTNCTGAAAAGAAAAAAGAGCTGGACAGCCCTTCTATTTGTGGCCATGGACATGTACCAATTTCTATTAGAGCTCTCAATACATTGTTTTGCAGCTGTGAGTTAACTGACTAAAACTGTGTCCCTTAAAGCAGTTATTCCCACTCAGCTGCACAGTGAAATCACTTGGAGAACTTTAAAGCTAGTAATGCATGAACCCCACTCTGCCCCTCAGTTCTGCCCCTGAATCTAATCTAATTGTTCTGGGGAAGACAGAACAGTGGGATGTTCTTTTTAATATCCACATATGATTAGTAGAAATGATGCCTTCTAGGATTATGGACAATTTTTGCCTGATTATCTCTGTGTGTTACATAAGTCAGGTGCTTAATAAGTATTAGTCGAATAAATGAACAATTACAGCATCCACACTGATTGCATAGTCCTCCTTGGTGGTAAACATATGTGGATGGGAGGTTGCATTAATGATGTCAAGAGAGAGAAAGGTGAAAACTGTTTAAAGGACTAACTCAAGATGGTGGAATGGAGATGCATTACTCCTCAGAGAACCTAGGCTCCTACTATGCAGAAATCNGTTCCCAGTCACAAGAAATCACAAGGCCAGTGTCAGGCTTGACTAGCCAATNGTGCCTGTGGCCTCTGTCCACATCTTTCTTGACTGTGGANGCCCACAAAGGTTCCCTAGTGAGATCTGAGCTTGCTTTACCCAGCAGGGATACATCAGAGGATTGCTTAACCACATGTGTGGTTACCAGGTGATTGGAAAGGGCCTGCACTTGGCTGTGCTAGGGGGAGGTCTTTTGCTCCAACCCTTGATATTCCTATAAAAGGCCCTTTAGAAGAGACAGAAGGGGACAGCGGATATGATCCAGGCCCTCCCAAGGCTATCCTGTGTTTCTATCTGTTTTTCTCCCCTCTATCCTTCTATCTACTATCTCTTATCCCTCACTCCTCAAGAGTACCCTGTCATAAAATGTGGGAGCCAGTCTCCCANCTGGGCTTCCACAGATGGCGTCTGAATAGGGACAAGGACTTGNCGAAAGGAGTGTTGGGGGCATTGCAGGTGTAAGGGGGCATGCCCGATAATGAATTAAAAATAAAGGCAATGGTATTTTATTCTTGGGAGTGAAAATAAGGTGCTGAATGCCAAACTTACAAGTAAGGCTGCAGCAAGTATCTCTTTTTATCTAAGTTTCTTTCTGTTTTTCTCTCTCTTAATTTCTATCTATAAAAATTAAAGGGAAAATGTAAGATAGAATACAGGGATATAGTGTAAGAAGAAATTTAGAATAAGATAGAATTAGGAATATTGGATAAAAAGAAACTTAGGGTAAGGTAGAATAAGATAAGCAGCAAGACAGAGGAACTATGTCCTTGATTTTCTAGCTATGGCACTGTAAACACAAACTGGGAAGAACTGGAGAAATGAAAAAAATACTATGAGAAAAACGAGTGGAAAAAGATTCCTGTGGAAGCTTTTGGCCTGTTTGACAGCTTAGATCTAAGCCCTGAGTGGCAGGGAAAGAATTTTCCCCAAGGGAGATGTGGGTGAAATAAAACTCTTCACTCTGCTGGCATTGCCACTGTATGAAAACATCGTACCATCAGAATTAGTTTCCTCTTGGCCATGAAGCCAAAGTTTAGGGAACAGAAGTCTTGGGAAAAATTTAGTAATCTTTCTTTAAAAAACTGAAAACTTTTCAGGTCTATCCTCCTCAGATTTTT
The DNA here is from genome assembly GCA_001675575.1 of Neotoma lepida. Lineage (NCBI taxonomy): Eukaryota > Metazoa > Chordata > Mammalia > Rodentia > Cricetidae > Neotoma > Neotoma lepida. The sequence continues at coordinate 37,749 of LZPO01055374.1, forward strand.
TTCTTCCTGCAAGGGCAAAATTAAACTTACCTGGAAAGCCTATCAGAATTAGAAAATCACCTGTAATTGCCCTAGAAAAAAAAACAAAAAACCTCTTGGAATATGGCAAATCCTCTCTACTAATCCTATCTCTCCTTCAAGCTAGTATTAGAAAAACAGCAGCCAGAATCCTCTGTGGCCATAGCCTACACCAGAGAAAGTGCAGGCAGAAAGCCAAGCAGGGACAGCTTCCCNTAGGGCAGAGCCACAGCAGAGGCGGTGTGGGACCCAGGGAGGGGTTACTGGCATGAAGGCAGCAATAGAGGCTTTGAAACCCTCCCTGCAATGAGGGAGGCAGGGTCTAAGTTCCTAGATGGGGACTCAAGCCCCTACCCCCAGAACAGAAAGCAGTTAGCAGAGAAACTGAGCCTNGGCTAAGGCATCAGGGACTCTGCATCTTGGGGGAGGGGACAAACAGAGGATCTATCTGGGGGAAAAGTCTTTCCAAAAAAGCTTTTATTTCAAGTACTTTCATTTTCTTTCTCTGACCTAGTAAGGCAGGAAACAAGCTCCAATGCATGCGTGCTGGGGCACGGCCTGCTCCAGGAAAAAGTCAGGTGGAGAAAGTACACCAGTCAATGCCAGCTTAAGGAGAACAGAAACCTCCTGTGGCAAAAAAAATGTTTGCTTGATTTTGATTTTCAGTACGAACACAAACCGTGTAAATGGAAGTGGGAGTGCGGCGAACCGAAAGGCAGCTTGGGGCATGTAGTCCATAAAGTAGTTTATAACAGCATGACACTATAGAGAAAGGCAGCTTGGGAAATGTAGTGTGTAAAAGTGAGGTGGCGTAGGCAAGCAGGCCTGGAGAAAAGGCAGATAGACCGAGACAAAAAACTTTCAAATGTTCCCAGTAACTTAGCAGCAAAATGCCCAAGGGAAATACTGCCAGTATAGCCAAAGGAAAAAAAAATGCCATTTTTTCCCACAAGCTTTGTTAGCTTGCCTCCTGGGAATGAGAAACAGGTGAACAGCATGCCTGTCAGGTGGAGATTATTTGCTATGGAAGAATGAGAAACAGGTGATGCTAGTCAGAAGGCAATTAAAATGCTAATGACACTTCTCAAGTCATTTTGAAACCCTTGACAAATGAGGATAATCAGAGAAGTTTTTTGCCTTTTGCACAGCAGTCTGCAGTTAGTGATTCCTTTGCAAATCTAATGGGGAGTAAGGAAGTATGTATTGAGAAACGAGTGACTGCTTTGTAGATGGGGACCAAACTCCAGAAAATCTAGCTGTCTTACAAAACAGTTACTTCCCTTCAAAGTTCCCTACAAGAAAACAATGCTAAATTAGAACACTTGCTTAGTGAATACACCAATGCTTGTGAGAATAGGAAAAATGTGCCAAGTACTGAAGGTTGAAAAGCTCCAACTACAGTCTGAGCTGAATGACTCATGATCAGACTGTATCACAGCTATTGATAAAATTGGTATCANGGGTTGAGAAGCTAGTGAATGAGGTGAAAATACTAAATCATGAAAATGTTCTTCCTCAGAGTGAGCTAATGAAAGATGTGTTTCATGATAAATAAAACAACACATCTATGTTCTTGACTCCTTTGGACGGTAGCAGTTTCTGTGAACAAATAACCTTGTCAGAGAAATTGGGCTAATACAAATCTATCAAAGAGGAGGCATCATTGAAAGAGCTCATGGCAGTTTAANAAGTAGCTTTAAAAAATTAAGAGGGAGTTTTACCCTCGGTCAAGCTTACAGCCACTGATGAATTAGGCTCTGACTTCAAACTCTCAAGAAAACCTTCAAAATGATATCAAAGCTGACTATAAACTCCAAACTTTAGAAATAATTTGTGTACTTCCTGTCCTATTGAAAGAAACTATAACAGTTCTGTTAAGAAATCTTTTCTAGNTGTTTGCTAAAGTTTGTAAAGTAGTCCTATAGAGTTTGCTTTTGAGTGTAAGTTAGTTCTGTTAAGAGATTCTTCTAGATAAGTTTGTAAAGTAGTTCTATAGTGTTTCCTTTTGAATATAAGCTTGTAAAAAATGTAAATATGTATGGTGATATTCATGCTACTTGTAAATATGTAAAAAGTGTAAATATTGAATGTAAAAAGTATAAATATTGAATGTAAAAAGTGTAAATATTGAATGTAAAAAGTGTAAATACTGCATGTAAAAAGTGTAAATGTAGAATGTAAGNTTGTAAAAAGTGTAAATGTTGAATGTAAGTTTGTGAAAAGTGTGTAGTGATGTTCATACTAGAATTGTTTCTATTACTCTTTTACCTTCAGATATATTTGGATACTTTTTTATGATAGCTCAAAATATAATTTTATGGTTTCAGTGGCCCCTGGAAAACTTAAGTGCAAGTGTCATAATAAGAGGAGTTTTTCTGTCTTCTTCCTAGAAGTTTCCACTCCTTCTGTTTCTGTTCAGAAAAGGGTAGGCCTCCCACAATCGAGTTAGTTTGTACAGAAATTCTACTGCTATGATAGGAACACATGTAAATATGAGCTACTTAAACAGCTAAAAGTGTCTTTATAATCAGCATGGATTTTTGTTTACATGAGTGGATACTCTGAAGTGTCTTGAAATAACTGTTTTCTCCTGGGAATCAAAACAGTCTCTTGAAAATTTTATTGAANGTATTTATCTGAAAAGGGCTTAGTGTAGCTAAGACTGTTTTAGTCACCTTAGACCCATTCCAATAAGAATATTCCATCTTTATTATCCTCTACTCCTTTACTGGGAGTTGTAGCATCTATGTAAATCACTGTGGATGTTAGCAAGCTCTTAGTGGGTACTTGGGTCAGAGCTCTGTACCCCCTCCTGCCAGAGGGTGATAGCCGAAGATGGGCAACTTTCTTCTTGATAGCTTCCTGAATGTATGTATGTAAAATTAATCAAGAAGACAGGCACAGTCTATCTTAGGGGCCTGGGGGGCCCTTTATTATATCAAGAAGGGGGAGTTGTGGAGACCACAAAGGTTTCCTAGTGAGATCTGAGTTTGCTTTACCCAGCAGGGCTGCATTTAGAGGATTGCTTGACTATGTGCATGGTTACTACGTGATTGGAAGGGTCTATACTTGGCTGAGCCAGGGGGAGGTCTTTTGCTCCACTCCTTGGCATTCCTATAAATAGCCCTATAGAAGAGACAGAAGGGGCAGTTGATAATGATCCAGGCCTTCCTGAGGCTATCCTGTGTTTCTGTTTCTCTCCCCTCTATCCTTCTATCTAATATNTCTTATCCCTCACTCCTCAAGAGTACCCTATCATAAAATGTGGGAGCCGGTCTCCCAGCTGGGCTCCTACACTTGATGGCCCAATGCTCCTCACACAAAATGATCTTAGCCTGAACATAAACATTGTTAGACTTGAGTCTGAACTCATGGGATGTCTGTAGGGGAAGCTTTGGTCCCTGCTTGTCCAAGATGATGTCTACATATATAAAATTAAGTTGTCCCTTTACAAAACAAGAATTTATGACTTGGATTCTTTTATTCTCACTCCCAAATTGGTCAAGCATCCTATGATTTGCTGAGCAACTTTGCACTTGGGAAATGCTCTCTTCCCAAAAAATAAGCAGAGATGCCTGTTTTTCTAGGCACTGAACTAGACATGATCAGTCTAAGTACTTGCAGGTGCATGTTTTATAAGCAGGGCATGGGCAAAGTTAACCACCTTTCTCTCTGGACTGAGGAAGGGTGGGTCACCTTGCCTAAAGNACTGGCAACTGGCCTGCCCAGAATGCCCCTTTCCATTGTTTCACTTCCTGTTCAGGTTCTCCAGGAAGCTAATTATGAAAAAGTGTCTGTGATGATTACATGTTAGGTGTGAACTATATAGTCAGTGATAATTGTGAGGTTTTGAAGTGATCATTTGAGTNTGATTGACAAAATGCTTGCACCTATGTGGAAAGCCCAGATTTTCTTACTCCCTGGCATTAAACACTCAACATAAGCAAGCACTGTATTTCTGAGTAAATGAAAGACAGTATGCATAATACAAAGTTCTGTCTTTCTGAGGAAAAGGGGTTATCTCTCCATGGGGCTATACCTCAGACAGGTGATTTAGACACGAGAATCATGGGGTAGGAGGCAGGTCAGAAAACCAAGAGTGACTGTGTGTTTCCAACCAATCAGTACCTAAATTTACTAAGCCAGCTCTGATCCCACTGAGCCTATAAGGAAAGACAGACAAGTACTCACATCTCTAAAGAATACACAGAGCAACCAGTGGTCCTCTTCTGAGCATAAATATTAGAAGTATTAAAGCCCATATCTAAATACTGATCATTCAAATATTAGAAGGGCTGAGATAGCTCAGTCAGTAAATAGCTTGCCTTACAAGCAAGACAACCAGAATTCAATCCATACAATGTGCAATGACATGCACCTATAATCCTAGCCAGCCAACCTAGCCTACCCCTACTTGTGAGCTCCCAGGCTACAGTGAAAGACCTTGCCTTAGATATCAAAGTGGACAGCTCCTGAAGGACTATGCTCAAGGTGATCCTTTGGCTTCCATACATACATGGGCATGTGTAGCTGCATGCAGAATGTATGTATATAACATATGCATATATTCATTAGATACTATGTAGACCTATAGCTACACATCCAAGCATACAGAGATTCCACCTTAAAATGGCTTATTCTTTATAACTTTCACAATAATAAGAAAGATTAGCATNGCATCTGCCAGGCAGAGTCATTGTCTGTGATATGGCCCCATGATCAATGCCAATACAAAAAAAAAAATAAAATGGTTTATTTGGAACAGAGTTCTCTGTGCATGTGTTTGGGGGCACAGCATGACACCTGTAGGTAGAAATTACAAACTACTTAACAGTTTCACCTTTGTCCATCATCTTTGCATAGCAAATTTGATTATCACTAAATGGTTTTAATATGACCTTGTGGTTTCCTAATTTTAACTGAAAATTAGAAAGTAAAAAAGGAAAAGTCTCCTGGAGATTATAATTCTGAACTACTGCTGGGTAAACCAGTTATTTCGAACACTGCCTAAGAAGTTTGTTCACTGCCCTGTGCTACAAGTCAGTATTGCTTATGCCAATATTCTGCTGTGAAGAGAAAGGTCTTGCTTATTTATGACTGGAAGTTCTCATCATGGTTTTATGGAGAAGAGGCTTTGTAGATCAAAAAGGCCAAACTCTATATCTTCATAGATGATCTATGATCTACAGATGATCTTTAAAACAACCCTATATGACTACCAAACTGCCACTTCCAGCCAGTACCTCTTAGAGAGTAAGGTGGAAGTAAGACAGAGAGTCCTGATGTGTAGCCAAGCTAGCCTTGAACTCATGATCATCCTGCCTCTGCTTTCCAAGTGCTGGGATTACAAGCATGAACAGCCACGTCCAGTCTCAAATTAGTAACTCTTAAAATAAGCTGAATTCTTGCCAAAAGGTGGGTAAAAAGAAATTATACACGCTAGGACATGAATCTAGCCATAACCATGGAATACCTTGGCAAGATGAAGAGGGAGGCCTAAGTCCAAAGTCCAACTTGCCTACTAACTAGGCCCAGATCACCACAATCAACATCCTTCTCTTTACATTTGCCTTGTTTTCAAACATTCATCTAGAAATGGAAAATCTTTCATTTTTTATTCTGTGATTCATCCTTTGACATC
>LZPO01055374.1:91392-107655 GCA_001675575.1 Neotoma lepida
TCACCTTACCTGCCTAAGGCACCTGATTGATCAAGTAAATAGCTAAACAGCCAATAGCTAGGCAGAAGAGGGATAGGCAGAGCTGGCAGGCAGAAAGAATAAGTAGGAGGAGAAATCTAGGCATGAGAGAAGGAGGAGGCGAGAACAGGGAGAAAGAGAGGGAGATGCCTAGGGCTAGAAGCCAGGCAGCCACNAGACAGACAGACACGAGAAGCAGTGAAAGTAAGATATACAGAAGGAAAGAAAAGTAAAAAGCCCCGAGGCAAAAGGTAGATGAAGAGAAACAGGTTAAGTTCTAAGAGCTAGTGGGACAAGCATAAGATAAGGCCGAGCACTCCTAACTAATATTTAGTCTCTGTGTATGATTTGGGAGCTGGTTGGTGGTCCAAAAGAAAGCCTGCTAGAGAAAGTCACCAAAACTAAAGCTGAAAGTAAAAAGCCATTAGTCACAGATGAAATAGAATATTATTATCATTTATAACAAATAAAAGGGCACTGAAACAAAGATATTGGCAAATAATGACCTTTCACCCCTTTACCTCCAAGCTGCCACATTCATAGATGGTGGTATGAGCTTACTAGAGAAACACAGGACCAGAGTCANTCTTGGAGATTCCTGAAGCCTGCCTGGCACTGGGGGAGAAATGTCTCTGCCCTCACAAACACCCTCTGGGAACCAAGATCTCTACAGTCTTCCACAGCAGTGGGTCGAGATCCCCTGGAGTGAAAACATCATCTGTTGTCAAGCTCGTGTCTGGAGCCTAATATCTCTGCAGGAAGCAGTTGGCTTTGTGCCTGAAAAAGGATGCTTATCCAGACAAGAAGAAAAGCCAACTGTTTCTGAATTCGCTCCGAGAGTCTCTGGTTGTACAGGAGGTTGCTTCTGGCCCTTAGAAGGTAGCAGTGTGTCACTAGTTCTCTTGAGGCCTTGGTACTCACCCTACCTCTGTTCTCTGACCCTCAGCTTGGGGTTGGACCAGAACAAGCAGTTAAAATTCTTTTCCCAGTCCCCACCCACACAGGTTCTGGCACANATCACCTCTTGCTCATCCACTCAACCCAGCCAACATCAGTAGTCTAAGGATTACTTCCCTTGAATCTGTTCCACATCCACAGAAAAATTAAAAGTTACATATGTTTTCCTAGAATCCTATATTATCTCAGCAAACAGGGAACTATTTTAAAGGAACCCCCAGTCCAAAGGCAAAAGTGAGTATTATTTCAACAAACCCATACAAATAAGCATTTCTAAAAGTTATGTCCGAAGTCAAAAGAGCAAGCTTAATTGTCTCCTGTAGTCCTATCACTCAACCATTTCAATCCAATAGANGATTATTTCCCTTACAAATCCACTGTGCCTTTAATGAGGTTCTGTATGGAAAGGGTTTGTACCACTCTGGCTACACAGGTCTCAAAAGAGTGTAGTGATTCCAATAGCAGCTTTTACATAGAGAAAACAACCCTAAAATGTACATGGAATTACCAAAGACAATAAACAGCCAGAACAATCTTGATTAAAAACAAAACAAAANAAAAGTTAAAGCCATAACCCTTTCTGATTTCAAATTATATATATTTAGAGCTTAGAAGTAGAGAGAGTGNTTGCCTTTATGCACAAGGCCCTAGGTCCAAGCTCCAGCACTGGAAGTGTGTGTGTGTGTTAAACTATAATAATAAATAGTAAAGGAATGACATGATGTTGTAACAAAAAGCAAATACCTGGGGTATGATCAGCCACTTGGGACCATGTTGGTGCCCAAGGGCCATGCTGCAGCCAAGGCCATACAGATCAGAGTGGCACATACTGCTACCCAGTACACCATGGTGACATCCTGGCCAGGGATGCAGCTGGGGGCCATGTCTGGGTCCATGGCCCTACTGCAGCCAAGGTCTGTGCTAATGTCCATGGCTCCTGTTACCATCGAGGGTCATGCTAGTTCTGGGGGGTCTGGGCCACCACCTGAGACCCTACTGGTGTTCCAGGAACATGCTGCTGCTGGAGTCATGCCCATCTGGGTGGCCTTCACTGCCACATGGGGCCATGGTGACATTCAGACCCAGNGTGCTGCCAAGGACCATGTCTGGGTCCATGGTCCTACTGAAGCCAGAGCCATGGTCCTACTGAAGCCAGAGTCTATGATGAAGTCCGTGGCCCACGTGGAGGCCTAGGGTCTGGGCCACAGTCTGTGGTCTTGTTGGAGTCTGGTGCCCATGTAGCAGGGGTCCTGTGCTGTTGTTCCCTTTGGGGGAGGGGGCCAAGTAGGCGTGGAGTCAAGCCACACAGACTCCGGAAGAATGTCGAAACAACAAGCTCAGTTTATTCAGGAAGAGGCAAGCTTATATACCCTCCACCCAACCCTGGGGGAAGGTCTGATGAATATGCATCTGCTGGTGTGACATGGCTGCCTCTCATTGGTCCAGGTCATCTCCAGATGGTGTCCAGCTGCTGTTGCTAAGGCCCTTAGGCAGACCCAGGCTGGCTCTCAGAATGTATCTTTTTTACTGGTTTGGGCCGTTGGGCCTCAAGCCTCTCGGGGATGAGTCATCCCACAAGCCCATGCTACAGCCAGAGCCATACAGATCAGGGAGGCATGTGCTGCCAACAGGGGCCATGTTGTCATTGGCCCTACAGGCTGCCATGTCTGGGTCCGTGGCCCTCTAGTGGCCAGGGTCTGGGTTGACATCTGAGGGCTGTGTGAATGCCCAGGGTCAGGTCGGCCACCTGAGTCCACATTGGTGTCCGAGCACCATGCTGTAGCCAGAGCCTGCAGATCTGACTGGCCCANGCTATTACCCAATGCCACGGTGGCATCCAGGCGGGAGTTGCAGCTGAGGGNCATATCTGGTCACTCTCCAAAGGAAATAAAATCTCTGTATCTAAGAGATATCTGCAATCCTGTGTTCCTTGCCTCACTGTTCCCAATCACCAACATATGAAAATTCCTATGCATCCTCAAAAGGAATAAAAGGATAAAGAAGATATATACACACAATGGAATACCATTCAGCTTCCAATAAAAGAAAATCTTGTAATTTTTGATAGCTCAATTGAAGGTGGAGGACAGACTAATTAAAATACACCACACACAAAAGGAACACGACTGTCTGATACCACTCACATGTGGAATCTAAAATGTTCCAACTCATATGAGCTAAGGATAGAATGGTGCATATCGGGGTAGTGGAGGTAAGAGACAAGGAGGAATTAGTCAAAGGCTACAGCAGTTTTGCTAGATAAGTGGATAGCTAATGGTAAGCATGGTGACAAACTACATACTTGAAATTTGTTCAGAGTAAATCTCAAATGTTTCCACCACACATAAAATGGTAGCTTTGTGAAGTGATAGGCAGACAGATAGACAGACCAACCCATCTGTGGTCTCTGCCTCCCAGAGTTCACTGAGAACACAACCTAAAACATTCTCTGGGTCTTAGATTGTTTTCTTGGACTGAACCAGAGATAAAACAGACCTCAGAACATCCCTGTCCTTTCCTGCTTCCCTTTCTCCCGAGCCTGGGCTCCCTCTCTCAACTTCCAACTCTCCTTCCAATCAGCTGATATAAATAGGCCCCATTGATTATGGGGTTGAATCATACCACCCAAAATGACATGTTGANGTCCTGAGCCACGAGAGCTACGAATGTGACCCTACTTGGAAGTATGTTATAGGTATACTTGAGTTAAAATGAAGTTCTAATGTTCTTATAAGAAGAAGAAAGAACAATGTAAAGAAAGATACACACAGGGAGAGTGGTGTGGGAAAAATGAGACCCACTGCAAAGATAGAAGCAGAAGGACTGTCACAGCCACTGCCAGCCAGAACAAGCAAGGAAGGATTCCACCTAAAGGAACAGTGGCCTAGCTGACACNTTGCTTTTTAGCTTCCTGCCTCCAGAANTTTGAGATAAGAAAGGTCCATAGCTTTAAGACATTGGTCTTATACTAGCTTGTGATTGCTGTCATAGGCAGCCAACTGAGCTGAAGCCACAATGCTGCACCACACCTGTCCTGAGATGATACAGGTCCACTCTATCTCATGATGCTACCCTTCAATATATTTGCTAACCACAGAGAGTTAACAGGCAAAGCAGAAAACCCTGCTCACTCTAAGGATAAAAGAGTAGGTCAGGAGACAGACTTATTTTCTGTTATTTTTTCAAAATATGCCAACATCGCAGATGATATTACCATGGGTATTCAGCAGCCTCATTATTCTCAGAGATAAAAAAAGGCCTGAGTTCNGATGAAGGCATGGGACAGAACCAGACACGAGTAGGGAATTGCCTGCTCTGACACCTTCAGAGTGATGNGTTCAAATATCACCTCAATATCAAATCCAGATAAGCCGGGAGGTCTCACCCTCCCCAGAGGCAGGCATGGAGAAGCATAATTTTCCCATTAAATGCCAAGGTCACCCATGAGTGCTTTGGCAGAGCCGTGTGGAGAAGTTTCACAGCACCTGCCTACATGTGTTTGGCCCGGTGCCCTCTTTCCATTTCCCCTCTGATCAGAAGCACATTCGGTTGCAGCTTTTTTAAAAGCAGAACAATCAAGCCCCTGCTAGACTCTTTCTATCTTGTAAAGCCAGTTCCAGACCATAGTCAACATTGTGGCTGATCCTCAGCTATNACAGCCTATTGAATTTATCCTTTCGGATGAACACAAGGGAAAATTCATAGATAGCTATTAACATATCTTGCTCCAAACTAAATTCTTTTCTTGTTTCTTTCTACTTCCCTTTGAGGGAACAAAGAACCTACCCTGATTTGAATCCTTTATTCTTTTCTTCTTTTTTAAAGTCCTTTCTCTACTGTTTTCCTCTTTCCTCTCTCGGGTTTGGCCCTTCTCTATGATCTGGTCTGCTGTCTTACTGGCTGTCTTTTCTATCTCCACCTTCCCTGACTAGCAATGACCATCAGCACTAGTCCAAGGCCAACCAAGACATGAGAGAGTTTGTTCTTCCACACACTGTGTTCCTTTAATGTTCTTTTCTTCACTTCACCACTCCTGGCTCCTCACTCACAAGGAGCTGTGAGGACNGATAAATATTTGAATCCTGGTTTGCCACTAGCTATATAACTTTGAGCAAGCTTTTGAGTCCTTCTATGCTTTGGTTTGTTCTTTCCATTTATAAAATTAAAACAGTAATGCTGTCTACCTGTGAGTGGCTANCGTTCTTAAAATGAACAAATGTCTCATTCTGTAGGCCGAGCTTCCCTGCCTCCCCTCCCCACCCCTTCCCTGCTTTCTCTCCTCCCTGCTTTCTACTCTAAGACTTGACACTGTCGGTGACCAATAGTGTAATTTTTAAACAAAGGCTGAGCTGCTTTCTGGAAAACTGTTTGGGGGCTTTATTTCTTACAGGCAAAACAGAAGTCTTTGATACCTGATTTCAAGTTTGCTGGTGATGGGTGGGTAGAAAGGTGGTAGATGAGAAAGATAGGCATCTCCTTTGCCCGGAGAAAATATTAGCCCAGTCAACACCATGACTTCACAGCCTCCTTAAATTTCTCCATGATGAATTGTCTTCATGAGACAGATAGGCAAGCACATGGCAGGCCACAGCCCAGCTCTTCTAGTATCTATTAGTTACCCGGATGTTGTTCCCTGCATCCTACCTTAGAACTCAATCATCAGAGATGTCCATATCAGCTAACTACACTTGAGTATGTCCTAACTTAGGCTCCATGAAATAAATAGCTGAAACTTTAGTCTCTCTCATTGTTGTTTCAAGTCTATTCTAGGAGTAAAGGTCTTCATGCATGGCTACCTCAAAAACTATCAAAGCATTATATGTTTCACATCAACTATCCTGTGTATGTCATCTCTGGGTGATGTTATCTCAGGCTTCCTTGGCCCTCAAAGACCTGCATGCACTTCACCTAAGCCTTGGTCAATATTATAGAAAACTCTGCCAAAAGGCAATCAAAACCCTCCTGAGGTTTCTAAAAATCAACTAGTGCTTACTTCCTTTAGGTCTTTTCCAGTTTTCCATTTGATATAAGAAAGTTGTCTCTGTTTTACTCCAAGTTCACCCCATCAGACACTCAAGCCTCCACTCTAGTTCACAGTAAAAAAATCCATTCTTTCAAGATGCTATATGAGTTTAGCATTCCACTAAGATGTGCAGTCAAGGGGTGTGTCTCTTCAGTGTTGTTCAGCATCCTATTACCCCATGACACTTTTCTCTGCTTCCTCCACAACTTCCAGCTGAACTAAAGTCTTTTTTGTTGCTTCACAGAATAGTTTCACTCTTGCCTTGAAGCCTTGACTGCAGACAGAAGCAGGACTCCAAAAGAATGAGAATGTTTAAGAAATGACAGAGCAAATGTTCTCATTGTATGCAAAGATGGGATATTTTTGTATAAGCAAAGAAAATAAAAGGAGCTCAAGGGCATTGGACTACCTCAAATGCTGACCCAGAATAAGAAGGTGGACCAATGGAGAAAATGTAGCCAAGGATGGAGGAAGGAACAGTGATGAAAGAGAAAGAGAAAGAGAAAGAGAAAGAGAAAGAGAAAGAGAAAGAGAAAGAGAAAGAGAAAGAGGAAGAAAGAGAAAGAGTGTGGTGGATCCATAGCCTATGAGAGGCTAAGAGTCAGGCAAGACACACGACACCTTTCTGGCTCATTTTTCTTTTTCTAAATATTAAGCTCAGGATGCAATGGATGCTCATGTTCTCATCCTTGACGAAGGCACCAGTGGTTAAGGATATCCTTACCTTATCCTTAAAGCCAGGTCCTTCCAAAGCAAAAGTACTTTGTATGATACATTTGGAATTTTCCAAGAGGTGTCAACATTTTTACCATGCTAAGACACTGATTAATCAACTCAACTGGGCTAATGTACCAAAATGTATTCCAGAGAGTAAATAGCAGGATAACTCATAGCACCGATGCCAATTACTAGCTCCACTCAATACAGCGGGCCAAGCTGGATTCATATGTGAGGGAGCCATGGCAAACCTCTCTGAAAAGGAGGGCAGTTCCTCAACTTCAAGCATGGCAATAGTTGACGTAATAGCTGATCTAAATTTCCCAGCATAGCCTGTAGCAAAAGAACACTCATATTTATGTTGGAATGAATACATTTACCAAAACACACATGCCCACATTGGTCATTCTTACAACCTTCTCTCCCTTTTCTGGTAAAGTCACTCTAAATGACTTTAAGTGACTCTAAGTCACTTAAAATGCTAAGTAATCAAATTGGTCAACATCTCTTCTGCTATGAATTAGTATAGCAAGATAGATAAAATTGGAATTTTCAAAAAAAAAAAGAGGGGAGATATAGGAGGACACATTGTTCTAGTCCTAGAGGTCTTCAAGTCCCACATCCCCCTCAGAAAAATTAAATATTTAGAGACTGAATAAAGAGCCGACAAGTCATAGGCTGACATGCCTTCAGATAAAGTGTAAACTATGGAATCCATGCCATGACTTAAATGAGAACATGGCCCATGTAGTCTTAGTGTCCTCCTCAGGAATCCAGGCCTGTGGTGTGACCATCAGGTCTGCTTTTTTCTTACAGAGAGAAATAGCGAAAGAAACAGAGGGCAAAAGGAAGAAACTGAAAGGTGTCTTGAGGCTTCCTGTAGTGAGTCTTTTTTATTATTATGTAACTAAGGTATGATCAACATTTTTAAAAACCTGTAGATACTAAATGTGTAAAACCTGTTGAGTTTGGAAGTGAAGGTATACCTGAAAAAATGATCCCCACAAGCCGCAGCATGTACATAAGCACTATCTCCTAAAATGTCCTGCCCTTGCTTTTGTGTGATAAGAGCATTTAACTCAAGAGGGCTGGGGTAACAGCTCAGTCAGTAAAGTGCTTGCCTTGTATGCATGGGGACCTGAGTTTGATCATCAGAACCATGTGAACAGAAATGAGGCATGACAGGGTAGACTTGTAATCCCAGCACGGGGGAGCAAAGACAGGCATATCCCCAGGGCTCCCTGGTCAGTCAGCCTAGACTATCCATTATGTCCCAAGCCAATGAGAGACCTCACCTCAAAAATAAGCAATAAAGTGGACTAAGGACTGACACCTAAAGAATGATAGCTGAGCTTGCCCTCTGGCCTCAGCACAAAGTGTATCTGCACACACATGATAGGAAAAGGGAGCATTTAACACAAGCTCTGCCCTCTTAGCAGATGGGGTTAAGTAAACAATACAGACTGGTTAACCGTGCACAGTACTGTACAGTAGAGCTCCAGGGTTCATTCATCTTCCATGACTGAAACAATGTGTCCTTTGATCAGTACCTCCCTAGCAAGGCTTGTTAAAGTGACTTTTCAATATAGATTACCTAAGAACACTTGCCTAAGGTATTGCTTCCAAGAGGAAGAAAAGGGGGGCAAAGGAGAAAGAGAAGTCCAAGTATCAATTTCAAATGATGAAAAAGTACAATTTCAATTTCAACCCAAATTCTTCCTTTTTATTTATCCTACAGCAAATTGGTATGCCAGCAATACCAAAAATCTAGAGATGAGTTTAAAAATAAAACCAATACATAATACCAGTGCTTGGAACTTTGTTCTGAAAAGGTGCAAGACATTTCTCTACCAAGAAGCAAAAAAAGAAGCAGTGTACCAAAAGGCCCACAGAAAAGTCCAGAACAGTTTGGCACCATAAAGCTTCCCTAGCAACAACATCAGCGTTATCCAGGCTACATATAAATGCACATCCAGGTTCTGACATCTGCAATTGCGTTTCCAGAAATTGGAAGATGCAGAGGCAGAAGGTGAAAGGGAAACAAAGCTCACTGCCAAGATCCAGGCAGGGGTTGCCAAGAACAACCACACTCAGCTTCCTGGGAGATTCCATCCTGCCAGAAGGCTAGATGATACGGTGGCAGAATATACAGCCTGCATACTTTTAAAGGACTGTTATCAAAACCAGAGGAACATATTGCCTTCAATAATGGGCATGTCCTCGATGTCAGTCTCAACAGCAGACCAAACTGTAAACTGACTACATTTGCTCCTATGGTGGGGGATGGGGGGACTCTTGAGTCTTTCTGAGCAGGAGTCAGTAGACTCTTTCTATGAGGGGTTAAGAAGTAAACATGCCATGTTTTACAGGCCATATCATCTATCAAAATTATTCAACCCTGATATTGTGATACAAAAACATCCATTCGCCACATATATGATAGAACATGACAGTTTCAATAAAACTTCATTTACAAGAACATCAAGCCAGCTCTAACTTACATGCTATAGTTTAGACAATAGTTACTAGCTCAAACTTGCCCCTAGGATAGCTTATCCATGGTTCACAATGAGCATTACTGTAGGCAAGAATTTTGGAATTGTGTCATATACATGCAATCACTCATATCAACTCTCAAACATAATAGTTCATGGCTATAAATTCTTTGAAATACCTCCCATAGAAGACATGCAGTCCAGCCTCTTCTCATGGATGGACATGGCCTCTGTGACTGCCTGACCAACAGAGCACAACAGAAAGGATGGTATCCTGAGTCCTTATTGACTGTCAACTTCTACTTGTGGTTTAGGAGAACACTTGCTCATGTAATCCATGCTGTGAGGACATCCAAACAGGAAATTCATGAAGAGCAAATAAGACTTCCAGAGCCACCTGAACTGAGCTCTCCACCTGTCCTTTAAATAAGTTCCCATGAGATCTTTGACAAATTCTGCTATCTGCTGTCCAGTTGCAGAAGATCAGAGGAATACTGAAAGGTCCTAAGAAATAGCCAAAGCACTAAATCAAACAGTCTGTGTCCTTGAGGATCCATGTAGAGCGGAGACATCCCTCCTAACCCATACTCCCACTCATCTTGCCCTCCTCCAACACTGCTAGTCTGCTTCCAAAATATATATCCAATATTGGCATACTCCAGAAAAATAGAGAAGTTAGGAAAGTGAACCACTGGACAAACATTACATTGAGACAGATTCAAGGAAAGGAAAGAATTCATAGTGTTTCATGAGAAAAATTGGGAGTGTTCCATGACTGACTCACCGTGAGTCTGACTATCTATATTCTAAAGCTTCAATAAGTGCAGATTATTTATACAGCTGAGCTCACATGGAGCTAAATGCACTTGGAGGATTGGGGCTCTTTCCAGAGTTGGTATTAAAGGAAGCAAACGGGCAGGCATTTAACTCCAACTGAGCACTTGGAAGGGCTGCTTCACTGTCTCCATTAAATATATTGTTTGAGACTGGTAATAACTTCTTTTATAAAAATTTATTTTATTTTTAAAGCTATGTGTATATGGGTGAGTATGTAGGGAAATATGCACATGTGAGCACAGGTTCTTATGGAGTCCAAAAGAGGGCATTGGATCCCCTGTAACTGGAGTGAGGCCATTATAAGCTACACGATGTTAGTGCTGGGAACCTACCTTGAGTCCTTTGCAAAAGTAGTAACCACCAAAAATTCTCTCCAACCTCTACTTCTATTTTAAACCAATTTAGTGTCTCAGTATATACATTGAAAAATATGAGAGCTTATATTTTATACTTTCATCAACAAGCCATGACCCCAAACTAAATCCATCCTGCTGCTTATTTCCATGTGGTTGTTGAGCTAAGAATGGTTTTCACATATGTAAACAGTTGAAATGAAAACATAAAATAAAATAAACCTTTAGTGATAAATAAAATAGTACAAAATTTACATTTCAGTGTCTCTGTGTTCTGTCACATAATGATACACAAAATGATTGACAGAGGTCGGTAGGTGCAACAGAGAACATGTAGTTCACCAAGTGTAAAATACTCTCACTATCAGACCTTTACAAAACAGCTTACTGCTCATTGTTTTAAATTGTTGCGCTTCATTAACCCTTTATCCCGAGTTAACTTATCAGATTAACTCTCCTTGTAACAAGCTCTCAGAAACCATCCAGTGTGCAGTGTGGTAAGAAAGCAGAGATGGAGTGGCTCAGAGTTCATGAGCAGAGCATCCTATCCAGGGAGTGAGGAATAGTGTGGTCTCAGGGAATGATCAGAATGAGTGACAGGACAGCATTCAAGGCATCATCAGTGAGAGCCACTACGCACTTGAGAGAAGGTTATTGGCCCACTGATGCAACTTGGAGTGGGGATGAAAAAAGAAGAGAGTATAAAACAAAAATTTAAATTCTTCAACCTGTCCTCAATTTGTAAACATATCTGGTGGTTTTAATGTTTTCTTTAAGAAAAACAAACTGCAATCCCTCACCAGCTGCAGCACTAGGGAGAACGGGCCCTGCACCTCCCCTAGGTAGCACAGTAGAGCTGATCCTGTAGATTGGTACATGATTGATCCAGCCCTGAGGCACGGGAAGGGCATCCCTGTTACTGTTTCCCTCATCTGCAGTGTGGTGGTGAGGTGAGGGAAAGACACGCTGTCCCTTCCCCCTACTGCCTCCAGCTGGCAAGGGAGCTGACCCCTTTACCAGCTGCAACATTTGGGAAAGGAGGCCCTGTACTTTGTCTGGGCATCACAACAGAGCTGACCCTGGTGATGAGGGCACAAGTGAGCTGGCTGCACTCCTCATCTGCCATAGGTGGAACGGGTAAGGGAGAGATGCCCCTCATCAACACCTGAGGCAGGTGGGAGAGCTGTTCTAGGACTCATCTATCATGGAGTGGCATGGGTGGAGGAGAGATCCCCCACCCCCCATCAACACCTGAGGTAGTGGGAAACCTGTCCCCATTACTCATCTGTCATGTGGCAGCATGGGCAGGGGAGAGACTTCCACCCCCTCAGGTGGAAGAGCTGGCCCTGAGGTCCTAAGAGTGGGAGAGCTGTCCCTGCCCCTCATCAGCTGCAGCACTTGGAAGAGTGACCCCTACACCTCAACTGGGCAACACAGTAGAACTGGCCCCGAAGGTGTAGGTGTGGGAGAGCCGCCCCTGAGGATGTGAAAGCAGGAGAACTGGCCCCGCCCCTTTCTTATTGCTGCAAGGGATGAACTAGCCAGAACAATGCTGGAGAACTCACCCTGGTGATGAAGGCAGGAGAGAGCTGGCAGGCTGACCAACCCTGCAACTACCAGATCTTACATGCTGTATTTTTGTGTCATTGATCACTTCTTCAGGATCAAGACCATCCTTTAATATCATCTTAAGCATTCATGCCACTTGAGATGGCACTTTTCATTATCCTTATTAAACTGGATGGTTTTAAAGGATTATTGGCTTTTTTTACTTTTGACAAGAATATGCTTTTGGGAGTCTTCTCAAGATTTTTTTTTTATTTGTTTATTTTTGTTTTCTGTGCATACGTGTTTTGCCTGTGTCTGTATATGAGTACTGTGCACATGCCTGGTGCTGAAGGAGGCCAGAAGAGGGAGCCATATCCCCCTACTCCTGGAGTTACAGACAGCGAACTATAAGCTGCCAGGTGGGTACTGGGAAGTAAGTGCTCTTAGCTGCTGAGCCCTCTCTCCAGACCCTTTCCAGGTTCTTTAGAGAGGCTGATTCTGAATGATTTATTGGAAGCAATTATTGCAATAGGGGAATTTTACGGAATGAGGGGCTCATCGAGAAAAGACTCTGGGTTGGAGGATGTTTCACGCAAGAACACAGGGCTGTGTCTAAAGAGAGGCTGGAGAGGAAGAATATTACTTAGCAACTTCCTTCCTTGTCTTCACGGTCAAAATCTGAACAGATGCCAAATCTTTGTATTATTATTTTAGCAAAAGCACCTGAATTATCGTTGTTACTTTGAAGCTTTTCCCAACTGTTTGAACATAAAGATTACCAAGAACAAATCTAGAAGTTAATTTACCTGATTCCAAGTATGCCAGCAAGTGCCAACTGTCCAGGCCATAGCTCTGGGCTGATGTCAAGTTGAAAAAGGGAATAAGAACAAAGACTTTCTTTCCCCAATCTGCAGCTGGCCCTCCCGGGCCCCACCGAAGCCAAATTTAAGGAATGTCCTAGGGAATGTGTCTCTACTATTGGCCTGAGTGAGCAGTCTTTGAAGTTGGTGAGGATTTTCCTGTTGTTTCTACTTCATGGAGGTCGAAAATGAGACACTGGCTCCCCACAAAGCAGCAGGTAGAAGGAGGGGCCCCAAGAATGCACACATAAGCAGCAGTAGCCATTCTCTTCGCTGAGGGAACAGGCCTGGGGACAGTCACCTGAAGCTGTACTAATGTTGAGCTAAACTGGTAAATTTCACCAATCTAGAAATGTTGTCCTGGGATGAAATGACATGTTTATTCCTTAGATTTCTTTCTTAAGACATTAAAAAGTCTCTGCACGTGACCCTTTTATTAGTTTGTTTTTCTTTTTTAACTTTATTTATTGATTCTTTGTGTCTTGCACATCATGCACCCCGATCCCACCCATCTCCCATTCCCTCAAATCCACCCTCTGCCTCAGCATCCCCCCCCTATAAAATAAAATTTAAGATGAAAAGGAAAAAAGGAAGAAAGGGAAAATCTTGTCATGGTAGCTACAGTGTGACACAATGAGTCACGCAGTAAACCTTTTGTCCATACATCTTTACATGCAAGTGTTCACAGCAAAGAATCACTGGTTGGTTCAAGGCCCAGTGAAGGCCCCAACATCCACCATAATTTATATTTCATGCCAGTGACTAGCAGCAACCAAGTAAACCATTTTTTAAAAAGTGACTCAAAGCATCAGAGAATAGTTAAATGGACCCTAAATAGCATCCAGTGTGATTTGTCACATCTAATTGTCTAGTGTGTGACTATACCCTAGGGCTTTCTGTTTGGTTTTCAACATTAGCTGCACGATAATTATCTAAGGACAATTTTTTAAATGCATATGAGCAGGTCCCAACATAGATCAATTAAATCAAAAATCTGAGAGTGGATATTCATGTTGCTACATTTGGAAACCTCTTTTAGAGTGTATTAACATGGAGCCAGGGTTGATAACAAACACATCTGGCTCTTTGGAAGAAACTTCCCAATGTCCAGAATTCCAAATGAAAAAGAGCAACACCAATAGCCATAAAGATTGCTTCTGTATTTGTCACTGCTCCAGTAACCAGTCTCCCCACAAAATATCCCTGAGTCACCAACTCCTATTTCCTATTATTACACATTTCTCCCCAACTCCAGTTTTTCTAAGTTCAGCCTGGAAGACCATCACCCTTCATGAGAAAATATATGATATAGAACTGAGATTCATCAGGGCTCAGCAGTGCTAAGTGTTCAATTACTAAAGCATACTCCTTGGCTCACACCATGCCTAGGCTGAAGCACGTGCCAAGTAATCCAAGGTTGACGGGTTTCCTCTATGAAAGTCATTAGGTTTTTTTATTATTAGAATCATTCTAGAAGTCCTTATGAGGAAATCTGGAAGCTTCATTTCCACTGTTTTCCTTTCTACAGCTGAATTCATAAAAAAGTAGAGAATCCAAAATGATATTCCTTAAATATACAATATTTTCAGTCTCTTAGACACGTTGAAGATCTGCTAACCATCAACAGATGTGTTATATAGTAGTTTTCTTTGGACAAAATTTAAGCTATTTATTCCCCCAAAACTTTCTTGCTACTTCAGGGTGTCATAAGCCCACTGCATAGTTCATTTTAGTACTTGCCCTGCCATGGCTAATTAAAATATGATTTAGATGGCTTAGAACATTTTCCCATGCAACTTGTCCCCTGAGGAGAGTCCCTTCTGTATGCCTTTCCTCTCATTTCACCCACTCATCCAACAATGATATCATTTGACAAATTATGATACAGGGCTACCGAGATGGCTCGGTGCATGGAGGGAGGTGCTTGCCGCCAGACCTTGGCAACACGAGTTCCATCCCCAGAAGCCACAAAAAGGTGGAAGGAGAGATTCAATTCTGTAAAACTGTTCTCTGACCTATGCACACACACCAAGTATATACACGCATACCAATAAGAAGAGAAGAAAAAAGAAAGGTAGCAGAGAGCATGGTGCAGAGTCAGCAGCAGCTAGCTAGTTGGAACGCAAGATCAAGCCTTATTTATTCTTCTGAGGAGAGTCGTGGCTCAAGTGTCCTTTCATTTTTGTCTGTAGAGAACCAAGCTTTCAGCCTGAACTGAGGCTTCCCAGCACACTTCCTCACTCAGGCACCACAGGGATGCAGGTGGATGAGATGAAGCTAAATTCAAGTTGAGTCACAAGCTTCTGGACATTGTTTTCACAAAATAACCCTGTAGCCAGCCCATCTAATGAAAATCAGATCTCATTCAGAGCTGGGAAATTTGCTCTCTTGGATGAAACTAAATTGGTCCCATAAGATCTATTACCCCAAGAAGTAAAGGCCTTGTCTACACAGCACTAAATGAAGTGTTTAGTCAACGGATTTTGCCAAAATCTCTAATAAAAACAACAACAAAAAAAGGTATGAATTTTGGAAAGGGAATGGTAGCAATTTGAGGGAGTAGGGGGATAAGAGGGACAAGAATGTAACCAGAATGTATTATATACATGCACATAACAAAAATAACAAATAACAAAAATAAAATATTCTTTTAGAACTTAAACTATTTTATGGAACATGTTGGATGGAGTGTCTCATTTATGGATGAGTTTTAGGCACACCTGGTTCGTGAACAGACTGCTAGCAAACAGAAAGATCTGAGACTCAGTCAGAACTCTAAGGAATCAGGAAGAAGATCTGGAAGATGTGTAAGAGACAAGGTCTCACATCAGTTGTTTCCAATTACAGGTCATGATGCAACGTAATACATGCGTGTTTGGAAGTTTTGAGGTCCTCTCTTTTACTGCCAAACAAAAGGAAAAAACCCAAAAGCCACCTATATTTTAGTTATCAGATCAAGTATAATGATTAGCACATAGATGCTCAGTAAGTACCCTAGTTAGCTTCTATTGCTGTGATAAAGATCATGACCAAATCCAAGTTGGGGAGGAAGGCTTACATGGCCTGATCAGGGTCCATCATTGAAGGAAACCAAGACAGGAAGTCAAGCAGGGCAGAACGCTGGAAGTAGGAACTGAAGCAGAGGCCATGGAGAAATGTTCATCACCACCTTCCTCCCTGTGGCTTGCTCACTCTGCTTTTATAGACCCCAAGACCACCTGCCTACAGGGAGTACCATCCATAGAAGGCTGGGCCTTCCCCAGTCAATCACTAGTCAAGAAAACGTCCCCCACAGACTTGCCTATGGGCTAATCCGATGAAGGCATCTTCTCATCTGAGGTTCCTTCTTCCCAGATGATGCTAGCTTATATCAAGTTGACAAAAAAAACTAACCATACCATGAGTATGGTGTGAATAAGTGAGAGAATGTTTCTGAGCCTAGCACTCACTAAACT